>PVJC01009539.1:0-45652 GCA_004026665.1 Murina feae | reverse complement strand
CCATCAGCCCCCCACCCAGGCTGGCCAGGTACCCCAGTAGGGACCCAAAACCTGAAGGGACCGTGGGCAGCCAGAAAACACCCCTCAGCTCCTCATCCAGGCTGGCCAGGTACCCCAGTAGGGACCCAAAACCTGAAGGGGCTATGGGCAGCCTGTAAACAGCCTTCAGCCCCTCACCCAGGCTGGCCACACCCCCATGGAGTGAGGGATCCCACTGGGGGGCTTGGCCAGTCTGCAAACAGCCATCAGCCCCTCACTCAGGCTGGCCAGGTACCCCAGTAGGGACCCAAAACCTGAAGGGACTGTGGGCAGCCTGAAAATGCCTCTCAGCTCCTCACCCAGGCTGGCCACACCCCAAATGGAGTGAGGGACCCCACTGGGGGACTTGGCCAGTCTGAAAACAGCCATCAGCCCCTCACCCAGGCTGGCCAGGTACCCCAGTAGGGACCCAAAACCTGAAGGGGCTGTGGGCAGCCTGTAAACGGCCCTCAGCCAGTCACCCACGCTGGCCACACCCCCATGGGGTCAGGGTTCCCACTGGGGGGGCTTGGCCAGTCTGCAAACAGCCATCAACCCCTCACCCAGGCTGGTCAGGCACACCAGCAGGTGGACATCCCCAGAGGGGTCCCAGACTGTGAGAGGGCACAGGCCGGGCTGAGGGACCTCCCGAGTGCACAAATTTTTGTGCACCGGGCCCTTAGTTGATATATAAACAAGCCATAGATTTCTGGTTATTAATTTTGTATCCTGCTACATTGCCAAATTCATTTATTAAGTCTAGTAGTTTTATTATGGGGTCTTTGGGGTTTTCTATATGTCATATCATCTGTAAATAATTACAGTTTTACTTCTTCTTTTATGGATACCTTTTATTTCTTTTTGTCTAATCACTATGGCTAGCACTTCCAGTACTATGTTGAACAGGAGTGCTGAAAGTGGGCATCCCTGTCTTGTTCCTGTTCTTAGGGGAAATGGTTTTAGTTTTTGCCCATTAAGTATGATGTTGGCTGTAAGTTTGTCATATGTGGCCTTTATCATATCAAGATATGCTCCCTCTATTTCAACTTTGCTGAGAGTTTTTATCAAAAATGAGTGTTGGATTTTGTCGAATGCTTTTTCTGCGTCTATTGATATGATCATGTGATTTTTGTCTTTCATTTTGTTTATGTGATGCATCACGTTTATTGATTTGCGAATATTGTACCAGCCTTGCATCCCTGGAATAAATTCCACTTGATCATGGTGTATGATCTTTTTAACATATTGCTGGAGGCAATTTGCTAATATGTTGTTGAGGATTTTAGCATCTGTGTTCATCAGGGATATTGGCCTGCAATTCTCTTTCTTTGTAATGTCTTTATCTGGTTAGCACTTTTGATATTATATAGCATTTCTTGAGGTTACATAGTATTACTTCTGCATTACTATGTTGGTTGAAATAGTAAAGTTAAAAAAACAACATCCTATTTCAAGACTCCCCCTCTTGAGTCACATTATAAGAAGAACATGGGAAATGGGAGACTGGAAAATACAATCAGCCACAATTGGTGTGTTAGACTGAACCCAGAAAAGGGAGAGGGAACAGCATTATCAAAGGCGATGTGCATTTTGGGTGATAGCACCAAGGATATTTGGAGGTGGCAGTGGGACAGGCATTCCTGAGTGACCATAGATATACCTGGAAGAAACAACTACCATTCCATTTTGTAGTACTGAGGCTCAGAGAGGTTTAATAATTCATCCAAAATTACAGTGCCAATAACTGGCAGAACTGGGAAACAAATTATGGTTTGTCTAATTGCTGAGCCCAGACATTGCCCTTCTGTAAGACTGGGCTCCTGAGCACATCATCCTCATGTTTACCTGTGACCTTGGTACTTGGTTCACCAACTAAAAAACTGTTGGCCAGATAGATAAAAAGGTTATTAGGTAGTAGTTACGACTGTCATACTTTATCTCCCCTATCCTCCAGAGTATCATGTTTACAGCTTTGTCTGTTGAGTGTTCATGGGAATGGCATTTGGTTTGATTTGGTTCCTCATCTTGGCAAATGGCCCATCATCCTTAGGCCCAGAGGGTGACAGTCCCCCAGAGATCCTCCCCAACTTGTGGAGAGATTGGGTATGTCGGTGTGTTGGTGCTGGCTTGGGAGCTCTGGGTTTTCTGAAGTTGCAGGGTAGTCTGTGCTTCTGTCTGCAGTTTGAGCTGGGTTCTTGCTCCCTCTGTGTCCACCCTACTCTCAGGGCCCTGGTAGGTAGTGAGTGGGTGGGCAAAGACACCCCAGCAGCTGTCGATGCCTCTTCTTTCCTCTTTGAAGGATCTGATGCTGCTGCCGATGAGGGCTACTTCATCTATTAAACCCAATACACTTGTCGCAGCTGCTAAGCCCCCGTAAGCCGCCGGGCGCCGTGTTTGTGATGGGACTGACAGTGCATGGAGGAGGCTGATTATACACGATTCCATTTCGCGGGCCCAGCAATGTAATTTCACAGGGCGATCAGCGTTTGCATGTAATAGCAGGCTGTGCTGAGGTGTCAGAATATTAAAGGCGCTAATGGCAAAGCTCCCTGTTACACAGGGGGCCACCCGCCGCGCCTACAGCAGGGCTGCGTGGCAGGCCCGTCGCAGATGGCTGGCCACTAAGCTAATGGGGCAGCAGCCAAGGCGGGCAGAGCACGAGAGGGGAGAGCCAGCCGGGAGCAGCTCGGCACCTGCTTCCCTGCGCATGGAAATTACAGCAGCCCAGGGGAAGGGAAGTGTGCATGCCTGCCTGGCACAGGGCTGGGAGGGCGCAGTTTGGTGGACCAGCATCTCTCACCACAACTCCACCTACCCTGGGCAGGACTTGGGCTCCTCAGACATTCTTCCACCTGCCCTACCCTCTGGTCAGGAACCCATCAAGTGAGCCTGACGGCTGGCAGAAGTGCAGCTGGAAAAGGGACACCCAGAGAATTTGGAACCAGCATGAAAAAGGGACTCAGGCACAGATCTTGGCAAGAGCTCTTAAAACAGATTCCTGCCCCTCACTGATCAAGGTCAGAAAGCTACTGGGTCCCTTACCCCCACACCGCACAGGCTGGCAGAAGAGAAAGAGTGGGAATAGGAAGCAGTGGGGGAAAGGTGGCAGACTATAATTGGGGCCCCTCAATTGATGCCAGTTTGCACAGAGCTGAGAAGGAGCATCTGAAGATATGTCTCCTTCTGTCCATGTTGGCTGCCCAAGCCCTTGCCTATGCACTCGCCAAGCTTGCTCCTGCCATTCTCCTTTGCCCTCCAGGAAGCTTTCCTAGCCACCTCCAATCCCACATGGGCTTGTCTCCATTGTCCCTGTGGACAGCCTCCTGAGTCATTCGGCTCTGATGGTTCCCTGGGTCCCAGATTTGACTTCCCAGCTAGAATCTGAGACAGAGCCTACATCACCCTGTTCTGCACTGGACTCCCAGGGAAGTCTCTGTTAAGAATCCTGGGTGGAGCCCTGGCTGGTTTGGCTCAGTGGATAGAGCATTGGCCTGTGGACTAACGGGTCTCGGGTTTGATTCCAGTCAAGGGCACATGCCTGGGTTTCGGGCTCTATCCCCAGTTAGGGGTGTGCAGGAGGCAGCCTATCGATGATTCTCTCTCATCATTGATTTTTCTATCTCTCCCTCTCCCTTTCTCTCTGAAATCAATAAAAATATGTTTGTTTGTGGGGTTTTTTTAAAAGAAAGAAAGAAAGAAAGAAAGAAAGAAAGAAAGAAAGAAAGAGAGAGAAAGAAAGAAAGAAAGAAAGAATGAATGAATCCTGGTGGATGTATGGATGTAATCTCTTAGGGAGGATGTCAGGAGGAAATGGGAATGGAAGGAGGGGCACACTTGCATGGGTATGCACGCTCCATAGTGCATATATCCGGGGGGGGGGGGAGAGCAGGGACTTTAGAAATGTGCGCTGAGGGTGGTGGGCATGTGAGTACAAGTGCATAGGGCAGCAGGTGTAAGTATTCAGACCTCATGTTGGTGGGCACACAGGTTGCTATAGGACCCTGAATTCTCTGCGTGGCTCTCTATCCACTGGCTGTTCCTGAAAGGAACCTCAGGTGGCAGGGGTAGTTTGAGGTACTGGTCGATCTTACTGTGCCTAGAGGGTTCCATGAGACTGGTGGTCACGCGTGAAGTTTCAGCTCTGCAGGAGTATGTGGCAGTGCCTGGAAAAGACATGCCAGGATTCTCAGCAGGGCAGCAGAGGGAGAGCCCAGGCTGAAGAAGAGCAGTTTTAATTAACCATTTTTAATATCATTTTGGACTTCGGCTGGTATGTGAAGGCCCCGCTGGAAGCAGCATTTGTAAAAATTAAATCCCTCTTATTAGGAGCTTGCCAGACCCATGTGCACGCACTGCCCCTCCCCCGCCTGGGGCCCCCTGAGGAAGTGCTGGATGAAGCCATGTCACAGCAGCAATTGGTTATCACACTTATCTGGGAATATGAAACTGTGCGGCATGACACCCGCGGCCACGGTGGAGACGCCAATTCATCTCGCCCTGGCTCTGACAAGCTAGACTGCCCTTCCTGAAAGGCATCCGTCAGGCGGGAACGGCGCTGCCGACTTGCTCGGTGCCCCTGCTTCCTGCCCTGGGTTCTGGCTTGCCCTGGTCCAGCCTGGTCCTCCTGGGCTCTCTGCCCTCCACCCCCTTCCACATGTCCCAGTCGGGGGAAGTTCTTGGGGAGTCATTATTATAATAATAATCTAATCACACTGACACGCATTGGGGCAAGCGTCTAATGTTATCTGAAGTGGTCTTCTCGCTTAGCTGCGATAAGACTCAGGATGACGTGCAGATAATGTTGAGCTGCCCTGTCCCTGAGCTGAGAGCAGAGCAGAGGGGCCTCAGCAGCCCTGCCGCCCGCCCGCCGCTTTAAGCCGGGAAGCGGCAGCACCTGCTAATGCAAGTGTTTAATATTTGATGGGCTGGGATAAAGCAGGATCACCTTCGAATTGAATTGAGTGTCAGCCGAGAATCTATTACTGAAATTCGGGTGTGATTTGACAGCAAAGTAGACGATGTTATTCTTCACTAGTTACTGCAATCTTCTCCCCGACATCACTTAAATATTTTTTTCTTTGCTTGAGTAAACACACATTATCCTTCTTTTTTCCCCTTCCTTCCCTTTTTCCTTTTTAGAAGGAGAAAAAAAAACTATCCAGCTTGCCTTCTCCAGGCTGATAGAGTAGATTGTTATTTCTTTATTTGTCCTATTAAATGGAATTTCTGATCGTTTAATCCGGCCTTTGTAAGTGATTTTAAAGTACTTGAAAGCCAGCCCGCCACTGCTCTCTGGCCCACTGCACTCCAGCCCTGGCCCTGACCATGCATAGCAGCTTCTTCAGCTCTGCACCACCCACTGGCTGCTTTCCCTCCCCGCCTGCGTTCCCAGCTCCGCCCTGGCTCAAAGCCAGCGACCTCTCCCCTGTCCTTGAGTCTCACACTCAGCCCCCAATTTGTGGTTGCAGCTGTGACTTGGGAAAGGGTGGGAGGGTTGGTGGGATGTTGGGCTGTGGCTAGTACCTCTGTGGTCAATGATAATGGCTTTGGAGGATGCCAAGGGTGAAGTACACTGGCTCCTAGCCTTTCAGTGCCCAGGGGGCCGAGGCTTGGTCCCTGCAGCTGGGAACGAAGGATACTAGCCCTCTGCCCAGCTCCTCAGCCCTGGCACAGACTCTGTGTCCAGCTTCCTGTCTTTGTTTCTGAATGTATGCTGGGTGCTCCCCCTTGTGAAGGAGTCTGTGGTGGGCTGGGGACCTCTTGGGCATAGTGATGGGCAGGGGCACTTCAGTGCCTGTCTGACTATGGCTGCAGTCACTTTAGTGTCATCAGCGGACTCACCATCTAACTTCTGGGGACTCACCCAAGCTTCATTCCCATTAACCACTGTCCTACATGCTTCCTGCCACTGGGAAAAGGGCAGCCTGATGTTTGGGGACTTCTAAAGTGAGTGGAAGGATAATGTTTGAAGTGTCAGTCAGCTACGCAAGCCCACTGGTAGGAGCCCAGGACTTTGCCATCAGGCTGAGCAGGAATTAAATCCCCAATGGGCCACTTAATAGTGTTCTAACCCTTGTATGTCTCTTCTTTCTGGGTCTCAGTTTCCTCACCTGTGACATCAGGTCATCATGCCTGTAAGGACTGTAAGAGCAGGTGCCATCCCTGTCCTGCCATGTACCTTACCCCTCCTCCCCATGGAGTTTGGCTGCTGTCAGGTGACAGGAGTAGGGGATGGAGGGGAGCAATGAAGTGCTGGGGGTCTGAGCAGATCGATGCCCCCAGCACTTCCTTCCCCAACCCCAGGAAAACAATTAAGTACAGATCGATGGGTGGCCGCTTTGAATATGCATAAGTGAGCACTTGACCTTCAGCAGAGATCTGCTTCCCCTAACACACACACACACACACACACACACACACACACACACACACACCCTTCATGTGCTCCCCTCACTGCTGCTTGAGTCACCAGGTGACTTTACCCCTCACATGGCACTCAGCCTTCTACAGCCTCGCCTGTCTCTGGGTCAAAAGCAACTTGACCACAGGCAGATGGGGCTCCTTCTCACTTTGGTTTTTCTGTCTGTGAAGTTTGAATACGTTAATCTCCAAGTCTTCTGGACCACAGTCTCTGTGACCAGTAATGCTATGGGAGGGGGCCCGGCAGAGTGCTGAGGACTCGGGAGAGGAGGGAATTTAAGGTGAAGGGGGTCCCGTGATGAGAGGCAGGGTCCGGACAAGGAGGGTCTTAGTAAATAGGAGCTCTCTAGAGGAGTTGGCGAGGGGGCACCCAGTGAGGGCCAAAAGGCCTCCAATGGGGAGATGCCCAGGAGAAAGGGAGCTCTAGAGGAGAAAGGGATTTTTGGTGGCAAGGGGACTTCATGAGGGGACTCTCATGAAGTGGTATGATGAGAATAAGTCCTTGGGGAAAGATTTGATGGGAGGAGTGATGGGTTGGTTCAGGGTCAGGGCCTCTGTTAACCATTCTTGCCTCCTGTCTTCCAGGCTTACAGCTTCGCCATGGGCTGCTGGCCCAAGAACGGACTTCTAGACATGAACAAGGGCCTCAGCCTGCAGCACATAGGCCGGCCCCACAGCGGCATTGGTCAGTCCTTCCACATGTCCCCCTGGCAACCCGGTCAGTCTCCTGTCCACATGCCCCAGTCCCCTGGCTCACAAAGGGGTCCTGTGGCTTTTTTTTTTTTTTTTTTTTAGCTCTAACAAGGTGCTCTCTGTAGCTGGGAGAGCAGGGAAAGGGGGGTATGAAGGGAGAATGAAACCAGACCATTGGAAAAGGTCTCTCAAAATAATATTTAGGAGGAGACTAGTGTCTGGGCTTTGGGTGGGTCACAGGTAGCCTTGGATTCAAAACCAAGGTACCCCTGCCTCTGGCTGAATCTCTGGTGGGAGATGTCCTCAGAGGGGTGGGCACATGTCAGCTCACCCACCCCCCATGGAGCTGGAGGAGGCTGTTTAATATTGTTTCAAGTCCGTGGCCACTAAACTGGGCGATCAATGGGAGTTAAGGAGATGAATTATTTAAACCTCACCAGCTTTTAATTAGTCGGGGTCCTTCTGACCGATGGCTCCGTCCACAGGGTATTGACTCCCCCGCAGGAGCAGCAGCCTCCATTGAACGGTGCCTGGGTTGGGAGGGACCACTTGGGGTACCAGGTGGGGGTGCACCCTCAGGGGGATTACTGCTTGGAAGGCAGCTGAAATGGCCGTGGTTCTAGGCATTGGAGGCTCTGCTAGCCTCTGATCTCTCAGTATGGATACGTCTCTGTCTGTGAGTGACTATGTATGTGTGTGTGTGCATGTACATTTGGCAACTTCAGCTGCGTGTCTCCGTATGTCTAAGAGTATATGTGTGTCCATGCATGTCTATATTTAAGGGATGCATGTGTGTAGCAATATATCCCTATATTTTCCTGAGGGCATGTGTCTGTATGTGGGAGCAATCATCAACTTGTTAGAATGTCTGTTCATTTCTATGTGTTTTATTTTGTGTGCATGTGCATACATGTGTATGCAAATGGTTTTTAGCAGCAAGGCTTTGTTCCAAGTCGGGAGGAACAGGGGTATTCTTGGGTGGCACTATGACATGATCATAACCTATGTACCTTTGGGAAGGTGTCCGGCTGAAGGAGGGGACTGGCAAGATGCCAAAGGACCCAGTCCCTTGCTATAGATGAGCCCCTCATCCTTTCCACAGACATCATTGGTGCCTGGTGGGTGCTGGGCATTCTGAGTAGAAGTTCCTGTCCTCAGGGAACTCACATCCTGGAGGAGACAGAGACTGAACTGGGCATTTGCTACCCAGGCCACTGAGGGCTGTGTGAGAAAACACCTGGGCTGCCCCAAACAAGGTTTTCTCAGTTGCCAAATGGCTTCTCTCCTTCACTTACATCTCACTGACTTCTGGGACGACGCCCTGTATCATTCTTTTTGGGGGATGGGGATGGCCAATGGGTCTAAGGATTTGGGGGTACCCCATAGCAATTGCTGTTGCCTCCCAACTGCTGTTCTCTGCAATCTAGTGGAGACCCCAAACCTAGCAAGGTGATATGCCTGGGAGGTGAGCAGAAAGTTTCCTAAAGAGGACACTTGAGTCAGCAGATCCTTGAAGGATGAATAGGAGTTTGTTAGGCAAAAAATGGAGAAAGGATTTTCTTCTTAGGGGAAATGTGCGAACCAGGCCTGCGGGCACGAGGAAGCCTGGCATACTGGTGAGACATCTACAAATAGTTTCCAGTGACTGCAGTGAGACCTTTGGGTTAGAGAATGGCTAGAAAATCAGTGGGGATGTAAGTGGGCCTGGGGTGGCAGGTTAAAAGGAGTGGATTTCTCATGAGGTTTTGATGAGACAGGACGTTTGTGAGAAAATAGCATGATCAGAGCTCTGATTCAGACTCACTGAGGCACTCTGTGCTGCACAAATTAGTTATTGATGGGTGCTCAATAAATCTGATCCGGTGGTGAATGAACAAGTGAGTAGATGAGTCAATGAAAGGGTGATAGGAAAGGGAGAGACCAGAGAACGAGGACCAGCGAGAGGACTTTCATTGGCCCAGGGGAGGAGGAACTGCCTGTAATTGAGCCTGACCAGTGGCAGGGACCAGCGGGACTGGGTTAACTCACCCCGCACAGGGAGCCGGGTGCCCTGCTTCCATGTATCCATCTAGGGTGTGTTTTTGAGAAGAAGGGCTTCCTTGTTTCCACTGTTTGCTGCCTCCTGGGACTCAGTGGTGCCCTTCTCTCTTCACTCATGTTAATTCTGAGTTAGGACCCCTGAAGTGTTCCTTTCTTCTCTATAGGATGAGGTTTTTCCATCTGGTTGGGCCCCAGGGCACAGCCCAAGGCTGTGAGTGACAACAGAGTAGGGCTTTGGAACCAGTTGTTCTAGTTTTACCATCCAGAGCCCTGTGACCTTAGACAAGGGACAAGGGACAAGGGACGGTGCTATTGCCTCTCATGGCTGTTGGGATAGTTCAGTGAAGTCAGCTGTGTGAAGGGCTCATGCAGTGCCTGGCACACGGTGGGTACTCAAGGACACTGGGGATTCCTGGCATTTGGTGTTTGTATTTTTGAATGAAGGGAGCTGCCCTGCCAGCTCCTGGTTGGCTCTGAGGTGTGGGTGAGGGTTCTTGGAAGGGAGGGAAGATGCAGGGCATTAATTGGGCTGGGAGAGGCGGGGAGGGGAGGCATGGGTTTTGAGCAGTGAGGTTAATGGCCCTCGCGCCAAAGAGACAGCTTTAATGAGCTTCAGCTGGCGGTGCCCCGAGTTACTATGCGTGCTAAAAGGGTCGTGCTGTAAGAGTTTGATGTGGACTATTTCCCAGCCCTGAGGTCAGGGGTCAGCTCCTGTCACTGGCCACTCAGGCTGGTCCTCAGTGACATGGTGCTAATTAACTCTGTGAGGAGCTGCCAGCCTGGAGTGGGGAGTGGTATGTATGTTGGGGGTGGGGGTGAGGCAGCGTTGGTTATGCTGGGCAAGGGTTCTGCAGATCCCATAGCTTAGCCTTCTCCAGGATCTGCTTCGTTCTCCCAAATTACCAGTGACCCTAAGCCCACTGATGATCCCAAGCCTCTTTCTTAGGTACGTGTGGCAGGACTCCTGCCAAGCATTGGATGGTGGGGGTGCTGAGAGAGCAAAGGAGCAGGCAAATGGGAGGGGCAGACTGATGGGAGAGGCAGCTACAGAATGGGAGATGGCTGTTAGGATGGATATGGGTGGCTGAGTTGTTTGAGGGGGAGTGTGGGAATGTCCAGGCAGAGGAGTGACCTGGTCAGAGCAGCCACCTGGTCAGAGCAGCCTGAGAGTGTGTGCAGGGAAGACTAGTGAGGAGAAACTGCAGGAGAGGTGCAATAAGGTACATGGGGGTGATGGTTAATTCAGAGCCAGCGGTGGCTGTAGGAATGGAGTCAGGATCCGGTCAGTGAACATTTACTTCGCTCCTACTATGTGGTAAGTGCTAGAAGTGTATTGGTAAAGATGACAGAGACAGCCCAGCCCTCACAGGCACCATCCAAGAGGGGTAACAGCTTGGCCCTGGGGACTGAGGGAGAGGGGGCCCAGCGATGGAAGCAGTGAAGCTCTGGGAGGACGGGCTGTGGGCTGTCAGCATGGCCTTGCAGTTGGGAGGATGCCTCCTGGGGGAGGGGATTGGCCTGGTGAGCCTGGTGAGCAGAGTTTTGCTGGAGCAGCTTGTGGGTGAGGAGGAACTGGCTGTTTCGTGGACTCTGACATCTTCCTTGGCTTGGACCAAAGATTCTGGGAAGGCGGCCTCCACAGGGACTGCTAAGAGCTGTGCTTCTTTCCTTTCAGCCCAGGGTCAGCAAGACACGCACATTATTTGGGGGCATTTATGTTAACGAATTTAATTTTCACACCAATATTATGAAGGCAGACATCATCATTCCCATTGTCTAAGTCGGGAAACTGAGGCTTAAGTAGTTAAGTTACTTATCTGAGGTCACTCAACCAGGATTCAAACCCAGGGCCATATAAATGCAAAGCCTATGTTCTTACCACTGTGCTGAACTGGGAGTGCCTTTTGGTGTCAGGCTTTGTGCTACCAACAGAGACAATAAGGAAGAAAATAAGCTCACGTCCCTCATTTCCTTCAGTGTCAGTGAAACCTCCAGGCCTTGGCAAAGCTTCAGGAGCAACAACTGAGGAAGAAAGGAAAGGAAGCATTGCCACCCCTGCGCTTCTGCCATAGTCGCGCTCAGGGCCAAGGCCCCACAACCACTGGCTTCTGACCTCTTTCTGGTTTGCTCTCTGCCTCTTGGCTCAGGGAAAACCTGTCCATCTTCCAGGGGCCGCCTCCTCTGGGAATCCTGTGTGGCCCTCCCAGTGTGGGTGTACAGAATACACCTTTAGTCCCTGATCATAATTTGTTTGCTAATGATCCGTTCCCCACATACTTGACCTCTCTAAGGGCAAGACCCAGGCCTCCTTTGCTGCTTTCTTTTTGGAAATCTGCAAAGGAAGTGTTAGTGAAATCTCACCAGTTGCTGGGACGTGAGGCCCCATAGACTGCTGGTTTCAGCTGTCGGGGAGAATAACTGAAACCTTCCCTGGTGTCCAGCTGGGTGGTCCTGCCCTGGTTGATTAACCCCTCTGCTCTGGGACTGAGGAGATCCCTCTGAGGCTCCTGGTAAGGCAGGATGGCCAGACAAGTGGATTCTCTCAGGAGTTTCTTGCCCAGCACAGTTTGGCAAGAGGGCTGGGCTGGCAAGTGGCAAGATGGGGGTCTGGCCCCAGCAGGGCAGTACTGTCCTGTGGTCTCCCCTGAAGGAGTGGGGTGTCTATCAAGAATCCAGTCAGAGTGCATTAGCTCTGTGACATGGATCTCATTAGTGTCCGTGAGAGGTGTCACTACAGGAGAAACGCCGGCTCAGGGAGACTCTTGTACCAAAAGGAAGAAAGGACAGTGACAGCCTTTTCTCTGCGGCTTCTGCCACCAGCTCCCTGGGCCGCCCACCCTCCTCCTAGTGGAGGTGTGGGGGTGCTGGCTAATGAGCTCGTCTACAGTTCAGCTTTGCATTCCCCTCCTTGAAGTTCTCTGGGTCCCTCTGAAGACCTCAGGCCTAGGATTAGCACACAGCAAACACCAGCCCCCCTTTTGCCCAGCAGGGAGTTCCTTCTGATCACCCTGCCTCTGCTAGCATCGCCAGGGGAAAGGAGGTGGGGCCCAGACAGCCTCTGTGGCCAGCGGGAGGCGGCTTTCCCTTCTGGATGGCTCAAGCCCTCGGTCTCTCTTGACCATGTCCGCTTCTCTGCAGTGGGCTCTTTCTTCCCAGATTTGTGATCTCTGCCCCTCCCTTTTCCCTGTGACATCTCCCATCCTGGCAGGGTCTCCATCCCTATGATAAACCTTTCTCCCAACACAAGGAAGAATTTGGGGACTCTGGCCCAGGGTTCAACAGAATTTAGCTTTTAAATATGATCTAATATAGGACTTTCCTGCTCAACCAGGATTTCAGAATTAGCAAGAGCCCAGTGTCTGGTTTTCAGACGACCTGATGGTGGTGAAGGATTTGATGTGAGGCCCCAGCAGACCTGATAGCCCCTCCCTGACCCTCCCAGTGTGGGTGTACAGACCTGATAGCCCCTCCCCCTGCTTCAGACAGCTGCCTCATGAGGAGGGCCCAGAGACACTGGAGTGCATGCTTGCCCAGCACTACCCCTACTCCTGTCTGTTCTTTGTGGTGTCTCCCAAAGAAAAGTGAGGATGATGGATGGCCATGAGAGGAGAGGACTCTTCAGGCACAGTCTCCACTGGCCTGCTTGGATGGTGCTCAGGGAGAGAGGGGTGTGCACCTCCCTCCCCAAGCTGGCACCCTTGGAGCCCCAGGGACATCAAAGACTTAAGTCTTTGCCAGACACCATGCTCTGGTCTTCAGTAACAATCACAGATGGAGAATGGATGGACGTATGGATGAGTGGACTGACAGATGGATGGAGGAAAGTTCTGGTATATGTATGTATGTGTTCTGTGTGTGTGCTGCACTGGGAATTACAATCTTTGTCTCCCTACCTTTCTAGCCCCGGGCCCCAGCCAGGCCTCCCCTTGTCTCTCTCTGTATCTCCTGTCAAACCATCGCAGACATAAATGACAAAGAAATCAGAAAGACAGATCAATGCTGGCCAAATTAGCACTTGCAGATAGACTGTGCGGGGATGTCAGCGCCCTGACCCCTGGTGATCTTGCTGCCTCTGCTGCTGATATTATGCAAATTGCATCCATCTGGCAGGACCCGCGAGCTTGCTGCTCCTACTCAGAGGAGTAATGGGCTGGGGGTGGGCGGGAGTATTGGAACAAGAGTCGGTGGAGGGAGTGTGTACGTGTGTGTGCATGTGTGAGCATGTGCTTGAGTGTATGTAAGGGCGTGCGGTGCCCACCAAGCACTGGGTGGTGATGGAGTGATTGACAGGGCAGATAAGGGGCTGCATTGGATTCCTTTGGGCTGGGGGATTAGGAGCAGCCTCAGATGGGAGATAACCGGACTTCATTTCAGTTTATTTTCCTCCTTATCCCCTCTCCCCACCTTCACTCCCCGAAAAACACAATCTCTCTAGTTTGCGTTTTCATCAATATTTGCAAGTCATTACCACTGGTTTAAGGTGAGAGACAATGTCAGGGCCCCTCCCCCAGTCTTGTACAGGCCTGGTACCCTGTGAGTGGATTCCTAGAGCAGCCCAGACAGCTGTGCTCCAGTGGTGTTCTAGCAGCCCTCCTCCTTTGCCCATGGTATACATGGGACGATCCATACCTCCTGGACCAGTCCTGCTGACCTACCTCAGCCAACCCAGTACCCCCTGACAATCCATAAGCTGGGCACTGCCCCTCCTACCTGTTGCTGCTGTGTGACATCCTTGCCTCTGAGTTCAGGCTCCAGCTTAGGTTCTTCTGCCCTGGTTTTAGCTGTGCCCCTGGGAGCTATTCTTCGTGTTCTAGGGGACTCTGGACCCTTCCTCGCAGGTTTTCCAGTCCTTAACACTACTGACCAGGGCCCAGGGCCCAGCTGGGAAGGGTGGGGCCTGGGGCCGACAGAGAGGGGAATGTCTTTGGTTTGGCCTGAATCCCCATCTGTACCAGTAGCTCCTAATGACATTTGCCAGGTGTCAGATGTAGTCAAGAGGACTTCATATCTGTCATCTCATTGAATTCCCAAACCTTGTGAGATAGGAGATACCACCAGGTAGGAAACTGAGGCTCAGGAGGTTGTCATTCACCCAAGGCTACAGAGCAAGGATGTGAAGAGCCAGAATTTAAACACACACCTCTCTAGGTACAGAGCTCTTTATCGGCAAGCTGTACTTCCTCACTGTCATGCTGCCAACCCCAAGCATACGTGCATCGCCACGCCTGGATCCATTTAAAAGAACTATCCATGCACAGTAGGCAGACAAGTTCCTTCAGCCTGTAGCCTCTGAACACAAACCCTGACCCAGACCAGATCCCCTGCCAGGCTGAACCAGACAGAAGGGAACAGAATTCAAACACCCCCCGCCCTCAGGAGCTGTGTGTCTGAGACAATTGGGCTGTAGCAAGAAGGACACACAGAGGACAGAATGTTCCCGCAGCTGAGCCTGCCCAGGGATGTCACAGCACGCGGCATCCAGGCTCCTACGGTTCTGGGAGGGGCCGGGCAGCTCAGGCCAGCAGCTGTGGTGGCTGAGGTGTAGCTGTCCCAGAGGCCCCTCCAAAACTGGGTTCCAGCTGTACCCACCCACCAGGCAGGGTGGGAGCAGGGAGTGTTGGGAACATGTCCGGGGACACGTGTGCAAGGGGAGCTTGTTCTAATGAGGAGAACATGGCTGCTAGTTAGGCGAGGGGCGGGCGGGGAGCCTCAGAGCTGATTGAAGGCAGGGGCAGGGGTCAGACAATTAGGCCCAGATCCGGCTGTTTGATGTGAGTTCTGAGGCCTCAAAGCCTCCCTCAGCCCGCTCCCTCCACTCCCTCCTCTCCCTCCTCTTTCCTTTCTTCTTCTGCCCAAAGGCAGAAAGGATGGAAACGCTTACTCTCCCTGTTACTATTATTAAAGCTGTGGCAGGCCAGCCAGGCCCAGGACTCCTGCCCACAGGGGGCCCCCAGAACCCCAAGGTTCCTTGGACCCCAGGGGGCATTTGGCCAGCAGCCAAGGCCAGCCTGAGGACAGGGACAAGGTGAGACGCAGGGCAGGGTACCTACCCTTCTGCCGCTCTTGCTTCAGAGACGCTAGTGAACGAGGCCTCCCAGGGGAGATTCAGGCCTGGGGCTGCAGGGCCACATCTCAGGCCTGCTTGGAGCATCACCTCCTGCAGCCACCTAGTTCTGTTCTGTTCTGTTCTGGAGTTGGAGGGCAAGGGCATGGTTCACTTCACACTCACACCCCATCACACTCCCAGTTGTCTGTAGCAGCCACACCAAAACCTCACCCCACAAGGTAAAGATCCAGAGAGCCCCACAGTACTGTCACACTCATACACCACAGAGCAAGTGTGACCCCACCCCCAGCCCAGATGTTATAACCACATATTGAAACAGGGTTCTACTCTAGTCATACACTGGCTTGTGCAAGAGCCATGACTGTCCCTAGGCAGGGAGGGCCCTGAGAGCTAAGCCCCTCCCCCAGAGTGGCTGGGAACTGCAATGAGATCTTGTGTCCTGGGTGGGTGGGGACTGGGTCCTTCCAGTCCTCATTCTAGGAAATAAGCCTTTTGAGCTGGTACTGACCAGAGAGTGGGAGGAAGCCAGATTGGGGGAAGGGGGGGCATCGGGGAGAGGGAGGGTGGGAGCAGAGATAAATGTTAGCTCATTTCTTCCGTAATTAGTTACTCCCTCATCCCCGCGTTGTAATTGTGAACAAGCTGTAATGTTTAATTAGTCTGTAAATGAAACCCCAATTTCATAATGGCCTGGCTGACAGGGCTAAGTGAGCAGGGGAGGAGAGAAGGGGAGGTAACCAGGAGGGCTGGCTGAGGGGGAGGGCGGGCTGGTGGGATCACCTCCTCTTCTCAGCCCCAGCCTGGCCTCCGTAGGGAGAAGGCTGAGACTCGGTCCAGCACTTGCATTCGCCTTTACTGGCTCTCCACCGGCCCTTCTTGCCAGAGAAGGGAGGAGGAAGGGAAGCTTCCTGGCATCCTTATCCCACCCTCCCTGCCTGCCCTCCGTTCTGTGGTTGGGATACCACAATCACAGCCCAGCCTAGATGCTTCTGGTTAGAGAAGCTGACTCTGGGGGCCCAGGCCTGTGACCCAACAAGAAGGATACTTTCTCCCCAGGTCTAGCCTTCACTCTCCCAAATCACCCTGCTAAGAGGCCTTTGCTTAGCAGCTGGTCCTCAGGATCTGGTCCTATACCTAAAGAAGCCAGTGATTGGCACCGGAGAGGCCCCTCCCCATCCACCCCAGTGCTAGTGGAATCTGGCATCAGCTATGCAGACACCGAGAGGCCAGGCCTTCTCTCAGGAGGTATCACAGCCGACTGTGATAAACGGGAGCTGCCGCAGGGGGGAGCCCCTGGCCCCACTGCCGCCTCATCTGTCTCTCCCTGTCTCCCCCACAGCATCCTCACTGCCTGCACACACACCTCACCCGCCTGCCGCAGCCATAAATCTCAATTTACGAGGGTGGCGCTGGTGGGGGAGGAAGGTAGCGCCGCTAATGACGGCTCCTCAGCCGGATTTTTCATGTTGCACAGTCATAAATTTTTAAGAACAGCATGGGCAGCACGTTAGCGAGTTATCGAGGCTGCCTCTGTGCTGGCTTCCTAGTTCCAAGAGAGCAAGCAGAGTCTAGATAGGGCAGAGGAGGCAAATGGGGCAGAGCTGGGACCCAGCAGCCAGTCTAGTGTGGAGGCAAGGGTAAGGTGGGCCAAGCAGGCAGCTAGCGTGAGCCTTGGCACAAGGTGGGAGTGCTGCCAGAGCAGCTGGGAGCCAGGGACAGGCATGGGTGGGATCAGGCATGCGGGCACACTGACCGTGGTGTTGGGAGCCTCCGATGGATGCCTCCGCTCCAGGACCTGACACCATGATGTACGGGGAGCCTGAAGACATATGGATTTTCAAAGCGGCCCCTTTGCATAGAATTACAAATCCCGACCATGTGCACAATGAGGCGCCTGTCCTGGCAGAGCTGCCCTTGATTCTTAAGCCAGGTGCTTTTTAGAATTGTTCTTGGGAGCTAAGGTCCATGGAGTCACCGAGAGCGATTCTTAGGGAAATGCCCACAGAGCGGGTGGATCTGGATATTCTGGAGCCAGACTGGCCTCTTGCTAGTTAAGGCTCAGCACTTCCAGGTGGGGTCCCTGTGTACATCATTCACCTTCTTGGGCCTCTGGTTCCTCTCTTTAAAGTGGAGTGCATGATGCTCCTGCCTCTCCAGGCTTCCTCTGAGGATTTGAAAGTGCTGGAAAACCCTGAGTACAAGTTAGCTCAGCCATCTACTTAAATCTCTGGGAGAGTTTTGAGGGGTGTGTCTGGGCATTCGCTTTTGTTCGTCATTCATTCAGAAGATGTTTACTGAGGTCTTCTTGGTGCCCAGTCCAGTACTGGGTTTTCCGAGGCGAGGGGAGTCCCTTCCTGAGAGGTGGTCTGAGCATGTGTGGCTGCGGTGGGTCAGTCAGTGTTCCTACCCTGTGCCTGGTCTCCCCTTGGAGGCCATGGCGTATCCTGTGCTGTTCTGCCATAGCGCACCTAAGCCTCAGAGTGCTACAAGGCCCACCAGGCCCCTCACAAGCCCCCAGGCCAAGTGCTCCCCAGAGTTTCCTATCTGCATTTGGGGGATAATGGTCTTGACCATCTCTTGGGAGCACAAAGTCAAGAAATCAAATGTTGCTCAACTCAGCAGCGGCAGTGTGCGTTTGTATCAGGTGTTCAGGGTGATCCACCGGGACAAATGCTGGTTGTTCAGGGAGAAGAGTGTCTCCCAGCTGGGCCTTGTGGTGTAGGGCAGCCCCCTGCCCCTTTTCAAGCCCCTCTCCTTTCCCTGTGCTCCAGCACAATGCCCGCCCTCACTTCCTGGAACCTGCCATTCGGTCTCTCACCTTACGGCTCCCCACATTCATTTTCCCTCGGGCGCCCCATTCCCACCCTTGGCCTAATTAACACCCACTCATCCTTTGAGCACATCTCAGATTTTGCTTCTCCAGGCAAGTCTTCCTGTCCCCCCAGCGTACTCCCTAGCACCCTGCACTCCTTTTACACGCTCTGTCACAGTCATAATTAAGAAATGAGTTCAGTGCCTCTCTCCCCCAGTAGATTGTAAGTTCCCTGAGGGCAGGAACTTTCATCTGTTTTGCCAAAGCATCACATGGCATCTGACTCGTGTAGGCAGATAGTAAATAAAATGTATTGTTTTGAATTGAGTTAAATTGAGTTGAGATGGCCCCGGCCCACCCCTGTGTGCCAGGGCAAGGGGAGGCGGATTGAGAAGTGCCTGGAGCTGAGGTGGTCCCCATTAGTCCTCATGATTAATTCACAGCCACACTGTGATGGAGTAGGCTTGTCCCCAGTCAGCAGCTCCGCTGGGGCCCACCTGTTAGCGACAAACAAACAAAGGGGATAAATAATGCATTGGGAGCTGAGCCAGGCAAGGCGGCGGTATTGAAATTAATAGGGATTAGCTGAGCAGCTTGAGGATGAAATATTTACCAGGTGAGGCTGGGCTTAGGGAGGGCAGCCCCCCTCTGAGTCCCCAGGCATAGCCAGCCCGTCTCCAGGGTATCACTGGCAGGACTAGGACCCCAGCTCCATTACTGCTGCCCTCAGTACCCTGGTTTACAGGTCAGGCTGGTCAAGCTGCTGAGAGCTCAGGTCCCAGCCATCCTCCTGGCACGGCAGGTTTTAGAGAAATCAAGATACTAAGAAGGAGTGGAGGTAGGCAAGGGCCTGGAGCCTGGGGCACTGTAGAAGCTGGGGAAGGGATGATTGATTTTCAGGGCCCAGGCATGTCTAGGCTTCAGGTGGCAAATGTCAGGGCTGGAGTAGGTTCACCTGTGATCTTGTCACCCCGCCCTTCCCTCTTTCTTTTCCTCCATCCTTCCATCCTTCCATTTAATAAATATAGACTGGGGCCTCTAACACTAGTGCCCTCAAGGGGGTTTTGGTCTAGCTGGGGGTGACCGACGCAGTCACAATGGGGAAACCCATAGAAGGGGTTCCTAACAAATGTGAGGGCCCAGATAAGGCCCCCCAAGAAACAATAGCAAGCCCAGGTTCTGAGGGACAAGGGGGAGTGCCAGCAGAGAAGTGGAGAAGTTCTAGGTAGAAGGAAAAGCTGAGAGTGAGACAGATGGGGACCCAGACAGATCCCTGGACTTTCTTAATGAGTTTGGATACTGTCCTGAGAGCAGTGAGGCACTGTTGGAGGTGGTGGTTTGTTTTTTAATTAGTAACTCTTAAACTTTTTACTTTGAATTAACTTTACATTAGCAGAAAAGTTTCTATGTATGTTACCCAGCTTTTCCCAGTGTTAACATCCTATATAATCACAATACAGTTAGGAGCAGCAGAAAATTAATATTAATGCTATACTCTTAACTAAACTAAAGGCCTTATTGAATTTCACCAGTACTTCCACTAATGTCCTTCACGGATCATTGAAGGGTTTAAGACAGGGAGTGAAATTACCAGATTTGTGGTTTGGAGGGACACCATGGAGGGGATTGGCAGGGGGGCTGCTGCCACCTAGGTGACAGATGGTGGTACCCTGGACTGGGAGAGTAGTAGTGGGAACATAGGTTTAGAAATTATTGGAAATTCATGGTAATTAAAACCTCCAGAGTAGATAAGGTTGCCCAGGAAGAGGATAGAGAGTCAGAAGGGAAGAGGGCCGTGGACAGCTCTGAGCAACACCCACATCTTAGAGGTGCTCAGAAGCAAAGGCATGTACAAAGGAGCTGGAGGAAGGTTGGCGAGAGATGGGTGGTGTCCCTAAGACCAAGAGAAGAATGTGTTGATGTGTAACTCCATTGACTCGGATCCATCTAAACCTGAGAAGCTTCCTATGAAGTCCTAGGGATCATTCGAGAAAGCAGTTTGGTAAAGCAGTGGGAGGGAAGTTGCAGGGTGGAAGAGGAGTGAATGAGACCATGAGTGTTAACAACTCTGAAGTTTGGCTATGAAAGGGAGGGGAGATGGGGTACTAGCCACATGGGAAAGGAGATTAAAGGGGAGTTATTTTTAAAGATGTAGAGGATTTAATATATTAACATGCTAATGTGAAGGAACCAGTGCAGAAGAAACAATTGGGGTTACCCATAATGTCCGGCCCCTGAAAAGGCAGTGGGTTAGATACCAGGTGAGGTGACATCAGGATGGGTGCTCTCTTGTAACAGGATGAGAGGAGACAAATGCACAGATGCAGAAGTGGCTTCTGTATTTCCTATGAAGGAGACGGGTGTGTGGGTAAGGGGCTCAGGGCTGATGTTGCAAGTAGGGCATTTGAGATTGTAGCAGGGAAAGAAAATTTGAAATTGTCTCTAGGAAGAAAGGGAGAGAGAGTCGTGCACACTGACCAGATTGGCTGGGCCATTTTATACAACCAGTTGAGGTTGATAGCTATGATTTTAGGGGTGGAGTGCATCTATATGCTTGTGATTTTTTTCTAATTACAGCTCAACCCAAATGCAAGCATAGAGAAGGCAGAGTTTGGGTTTTCCCAGGCAAGGGTGATAGAAGGAAAAGGGGACAAGAGAGTTGAGATTATTGGCAAGAAAGGATTGAAACGATGGACCGTGGAGGTGGTGGATCCCTAGTGTTAACATCCTATATAATCACAGTACAGTTAGAGCACCAGAAATGGAATCCAAGTTCCAAAATGAGGTGGATTGGTTATGTCACTAGGACAGAAATTGATTGATACATATCCAACTCCATTGTCCTTCTTCCTCACTAAATAGAGCCCATGTTTAATTAGGGGCAGGAGGATGTACCCAGTTAAAAAGTTAGCTTTTTTAGTTTCTTGTACAGTTAGATATAGTTATGTCTCTGTGATAAAAGGAATTACTGTGCGAGACCCCCAGGAACAATACTTAAAAGGCAGTGACTCGCTGGTTAATACCTTATTCTTACCTTTTTCCTTCTTCCTCTTTCCTAAAATGTGGATGTGATGGTTGGAGCTCCAGCAGCCATTTTGGGCCATGAGATAGCTTGGGAATTAGAAACCACATGCTGAGAGGGGCAGGGCAGGCAGAAGCCCAGGCTCTGATGACTTTGTGGAGCTGTGGGGCTTTAGTCCACTTAGGTTGCAAGCCACAGACCGGAAACCTTTCTTAGTGAAGTTGTATTTTCTTTCCTCTCTGTTTTCACATGGGCTCCCACTAAACTGCACTCTTTGTGCCTTTGTATAACACGGCCTGTATCCTGAGCTACAGCAGGAAACAGCTTGATCATATGTATAGAGAGAGCATGCTAAGAGCTGTGCCTGAAATATCAGTGTCCTCATTGACCTTTGCCCTCCCTCCTCTACTCAGCCAGGTTTACATTGGGTCCATCTGTTACACCGTTCTCTTTTCTGCCTGTACATTCTATGTCAGTCAGTATGCTTTTGGTGACCAGAAAGAGAAACCCAATTTAAAATACCTTAAATAGTAAGGGGATTTATTACAAAAGTCTGGGGGTGAAGGGTTCCTTGGGTTGGTTGATTCAGCATCTCGGCAGTATCAGCAAGGACCCAGGGTTTTCCTTTTCTTTTCTTTTTTTTTCTTTTATCTTCAGTGTGTTCTTGGCAGGCTAACTCCCCTCCAGGTTGGAAGGTTGGGAGATGGCTACTGCAGTCTCAGACATGTGCAAACATGCACACATGAAAACATCCAGCAGAATATAAAGGGCCATTCCCCATTGGGCTTCTCTTTCTAAGAATGCAGAAAGTTTCCATGAAGGTCTCTTAGCAAGTAGCCAGAACCCTTGGTCACCCCTAGATTAGAGACTGGCCAGGGAAATAGGGTCATCACAAATGGCTCAGACCACGGAGCATTCACCCTGGTCACGTGAGTGAGGAACGGGCTCTCCGGCTTGGCAGGAGGGGCAGGGCTGTTAGGTAAGCAGTCAGAAGTGGACAGGGGAAAAGGTGAAGGCAGGAGGGGTGAAGTATATGGAGGAGCAGAGTTGTAAATGGGTTCCAGTGACATGGAAGAAAACTAGTTTTATCATCAGAAACTAGGAATATTTGAATGTAATATTTCAAAGGAAGAGCAGTAGAGGATGTTAAAAAGGTTGACGGTGTGATTGTGGAGATGGTGGAAATAAGGTATAGCAGACAAGGCATTAGTGCTGAAGACAAAGAACCAAGAGGCTGGCACAAGTTTCTCAAAGAACAGGACGTAGAGGCTGACATAGGCAGTCTCAGGGAGGAGGTGGCCGGGTCTGCACATGCTCACAAGGAATCCCCCAGGTAGGCTGATGGCACGCAACCTAACCTCTCTATCTCCCAGGCTCCCCATTTTGGAAAGCATCTGCCCTGGTTAGTCAGACCATTAAGGAAGGGGGTGAGGACCCCCAGGAAACTCCTGGGGGACAGGTTATGGTGGAAGCTTGGTTGGGGCAGAGGTGGCTGCCAGGTATGGCAGATGTGCTCAGCCAGGTCCTCTTCACTTAGTTTATCTGGCATCCTCTGGCACTTCTAGCTGTGGCATCCCAGAGCAAGGAGGAGGGTGAGGCTTCTTAGCCCCTCTACCTGGATGGGGCCTTGGCTAGAAACAAGTCGGGGGGGGGCGGGCACCCATTATAATGGCCGGAGCAGCCTCCCTGTTACTATGGCGTATTTCACTTTTAATTCTGACATATAATGTAATGATCTTTTTTAAGGCCCGATGATATTATCTGCCTGACTAGATTATTGAGTCTTCATCATCTCCAGATAAATTTATGGCCAGGACGAGGCTCAGGATTTATCATCAGTCAATAGAGCTCGATACTCTAACAAGGCGTGTAATAAGATATACATATTTAATGATCCAAGGGGAGGAGCGCTAATGGGAGCCCAGAGTGAGTGGTTCACAGGGCTGGGGCTCTGCCCTAGGGCTGCCATAGCAATAGGGCCATGGATGTGGTCTTTGCCCTGTAGTCCAACTCTCACCTTTCTCAGGTCTGCCTCAGTCTCCTCCTTGTCAGGACTCTGAGGGAGAGGCAGCACGAGGGACAGTCTCAGAGCTGGGGCCTAGACCACTCCAGCCCAGAGGGCACAGGCACCTCACTGGAGAACTCTCCCTGTTTCTGGGCCATGGAAGGGTTGGGGTATCCTTAGACCTGTATACCCAGGCCCCTGCGCACGAGGGCGGGCTCACAAGGGGAGGGAGTGCTGGGGCTACGTGCCCAGGCCGCTGATGGTGACGGATGGTTTTTCATTACAGCCTCTCAGGTCCTGCCCGTGCCCTGTGTGGAAATTCTATTTATTCCCTAATTTGTAAAAATTCCCTCTTTATCTGATCCCAATCAGGGCGGGGTAATTGGCTCTCTGGGGCAGCGGCTGGGGTCCTTGATGAAGAGCTATGTGGATGTACCCAGCCCGGCCCCCGCCCGGCCCGCCACCAGGGCCCACAATTAATAATGATTTGCAAATGGCAGACAAGCAATAACACAGAAAGATGTGGCGTCCGCGCTGCCTCTTCATTTCCTCCCCTTGCAGATATAAATGGCCACAGAACAAAAACCCAGCACTATAAATTCTGGAATTAGTTATTCACCGGGATAAATGGGCCTGGAGCCACCAGCCCCCTTCTGCCACCCTTCTTGCCTCCTTTCCCTGAGCCAGGTCTGTATCCCCAGGTGTGTTCTGAGCCTGGCCCCAGGCTCCTCAGCATCTTTGTCTCCCGACTCAGTTCCCCGGCTTCCTCCTAGCCCCTTCCCACCACTCTAGCTGCTGTCGGTCCAGAGTGGGGTGTGGTCACCTGCTCGGGGTCTGTAGCTTCCTCAGCCTCCAGCTTCTC
This sequence comes from Murina feae, assembly GCA_004026665.1. Taxonomy (NCBI): domain Eukaryota; kingdom Metazoa; phylum Chordata; class Mammalia; order Chiroptera; family Vespertilionidae; genus Murina; species Murina feae. Next base: position 21,713 of record PVJC01009539.1, on the reverse strand, counting down.
TCGCTGACCAACCTGGGGTCTGTCCTCACTCTGCACTGGCATTTGAATGGAGTTGACATATCCTGCCCGGCCTGGGCGTTCTGATTGGGTTGGTCTTGGGCATCTTCTTTGACTTTGGGAACCAGTCTAGTCTTTTGCCAGGCCAACTCTGAGTTGGGCCTCTAGTGGCCAAGTGTGATGTAAGTGACATAAGGGGTGTGATGCTGTGCTTACTGGTCAGGCTGTTGTGGGATATGTTGGCACATGCATTTCCGGGCACTCTGCCCTCTCGGCCAGGCGCATCCTCTCCCCACCCCCCAAGTGGCTGTGAGCTGGCGGGTAATGGGCGTGTAATGGCCTCATTTCCATGCCCGGCCTCCAGGAGCAGCGGTAAGTGTTTGATTGCCTTAATTTCCAAACACATCATTATCCCAGCTTTACCAGCGCTTAATAAACACTTTATGAGGATTTTTTTAAAAACATCTTCGGTCCGCATACTTCTCTGAAGTGATAAACTCTAATTAAGTCTAATATTTAAAAATATGGTAATGGTGAGTTGTTTGAATAAGTGGACTGCATTTCTGTAATTTCATTATTACGTAAAGCACGCTAATTATTTGGAGCGCGCTTATTATGGAGAGAGAAATCGCCTGCTAATCAAGATGAAATTGCCTTTTCCCCTTATTGTGGAACCACCGTCATCCTTCACCATCAGCCCTGTGGCACCTCCAGGCACCTCGGTGGGATGAGGGGGGTGAGGGGGGCACTGAAAGAAGGGGTCACTTTGGAGTTGAGGCTCTAAGGGCCCTGTCTGGGGGAAAGGAACAGGAGCTGTGGGAGCCATGTCTGTGGCGAGGTGGAGTCTTTATCTGGAGGGGAATGTTACCTGGGACAAGGTGGCACTGTCTGGGGTCCCAGAGGACTGGGGGCCATATCTGGGACAATAAACCAGGAGTTAGGAAATATCAGAGTGTTACTTTTGGAATAACAATACTATTATTATTGGTTATTATTAGAGTAACAACAACAATAATAACTAACCCAACCACTGTTTTAAGCACTTGACAAAAACTCATTTCATTTTTTTAAAAACGCTTTGAGGGGAGTGATTGCTATAATTATCATTTTTATTCCCATTTTAGAGAAGAAGAAATCGAAACTAGAGAGGCTCACACAGTTATTAAGTGCTGGCATTTGGATTCAAACCCAGAATGTAAGGACATACAGGGTCCCTCTGCTGGTTCAATCCTAAATTCCCTGACTTCCCTGTGAGCTCAGTTGGCTGTTGTATCCTGAACTGACCCAGCTGTAGCTTAGGGTGCTGGCCCCCAGCAGAGAGTTGCCAATTTAGCAAATAAAAAATAGGACACCGGTTAAATCAGAATTTCAGATAAAAAACAGTCATCTTTTTTTTAATAACTGGACATATATCTATATGTCTCAGTGGGGCCGGGGCCATATTTAATCTGGCGAGCCTATGTCAGGCCGGCGGAGATCCGCCCACCGGCCCTTTGCTGTCCCGCATGCTGCCCAGATGTCCGGACAAGCAGACAGACGTGGCGGTAAAACAAGCTTCTGGAAAGTCTGCACACTCAGGGCTCTTGCTCGCTCAATCTTCCCATGGTTCCTGCTCCCTGCACTGTTCTTCCCACCCCCTTCTTGCTGGTCCCTGCTCCACAGGTTCTGACCCCACTCCCAACCGGCTCCTGGAGATCACTGATCAGGTGTGCTCCCAGGCTGCGCTGGCAGCCAGAAGGCCTCAGGTTGTGTCTGAGTCGTATTTAGGCCACACTGCCTCGTGTTTTCAAACGTCATCAGCTTGTCTCCCTGCTGCCCTGATGTCCCCTTTGCCTCTTTGATCAATTCACGTTCATTCTCTTTGCTGCTCCAGCAGACCCACGTATTGGAATTGTGTGTACTGGTATGACAGAGGTATCATATCAAAGAGCGAGGAAAGTGCAGGTAGTCAGTCCATGCTGATAGAACAAGTGGCTATCCACTAGTGAGAAAATAAAGTTGGCGCTTCTGTTTCTCACCATGTACAAAATAAACGCCAGGCAGTTAAACATAAAAACTGAAAGTATTAGAAGAAAATGTGTAATGGTTTTCTAATAATACCAGGATAAGGAAGGCCTTTTTAAGCAAGATATAAAGTCTAGAAGACATAGAGGAAATGTCCCATAGAAACCTCCAGACTTAACACATCCGGAGCTAAGTTCATCACTGACCCCAGCCTGCACCCTCTCTTGGTTTGCCTTATCTCGGCGAGTGGCACTCAGATCCTGGACTCCTCCCTTCGGCCTGCCAGTCCCCTAGGGATTGCTCATCCCCGGCTCAGGCTTGCTCAGCCTACTTCCTGGAAACCTTTCCTCCATCCCCTTCTCCAGATCACCAGTAGACCTCCGCCTCTGCCGCCACTGGCCTAGTTCTGGCCTCCACTTCTGGCCTGGACCATAGTACAATCTGCTAATTAGTGTCTCTGCCTTGAGGGTTAGTCCCTCCATCCTCAAATGATCATTCTGAAACATAGATTTGGTCCTTTCATGCTTCTCCTTAGACATGTTAGTGTCTCCCTGTCATACCCGAATAATAAAACCTTAAGTTTCTTAGCTTCTCATTTGGAACTATCATCAGTTTTCTCTAGCCAGTCCCTGCTGGCCTACCTAGCTTCATCTCTTGCGACTCCCCTGCCTCTTACTCTTCATCACCCCACTACCACCACTTGCTAAACTTCACATTTCATGCTGTTCACTGTGCAAGGATACCTCCCCCACTTCAACCCCAACATTCTGGCGAGCCCCTCCCATATGCCCCTCAGACCTCTGCTTAACTTTGTCCTCCCAGAAACCCTTTTCTGATCCTCAGACTAAATGAGGTCTCTTTTCTATGCCTCCTTTTTCATAGCACTGTTCAAACTGCACCACCTACAGGTCTGTCTCTAAGTTCTTCGAGGATAGGGAGCTACAGTCTGTGCAGCCTTCTGGCCACCATGGCCCGTGTGTGCCCAGCACACAGAAGGCGTCAGTGTGTTTGCTGACTTAATGAGCACACAGATGAATGACCTCCGGGACATTCCTTAGCCCCCTTCCCTCCTAGGGGTAGCCTGGCCCAGGTCCTGCTTCCTGTTCAATTCCCAAACAAGTGCAGCTAACCATGTCAGCCTCAGGTGGTTGTGCCCGGTGAGCTCTCGCTGGGTGTCCTGATGGTCTGAGCTACCCTGCACTGGCAGCTCCTTTGCCCAGCAGAGTCAGAGCTATCCTTGGGCCAGCCAACAAGCTTGTCCTTTGTTAGGTGCTAGCTCTACTCACCTGTCTGGGGGATTTATGCTGCCGTACCCCTCCCATTGTGGTCTTGGCAATATAAAAATATTTTCAACATTAAGAACATTAACGCCCATAAAAAGAAGAGGATCATTTTTTTCACAACATGATGACCCTGCAAGAACAGAAAACAGATTAGATTAGTCTTCTAGAATTTGGAGGTGATGAAGACCTGTTCTTGGAGGCCTTCGGTGTGAGCCCAAGGCTGTGACCCAGCTCTTCGTGTCCCCCACCCCATACCAGCTTCAGGCTCACCTCATTAGCTCAGTGAGGGGTGCCCGAACGAGGTGGCCCTGGGGCTTCAGACAGAGGACTCCCTGCTGCTATCTCTCTGATCTGTTAAAAGATCCAGATCTGTCTCTGTGCTTCTGCCCAGTTCCCTCGTTTTCTAGCCGTGCCATAAACTGCTCAGTAAGTAGGTTGCATGGACTTTCGTGAAGGCTTCCGGGGCAGAGAAAGAGCCTGTGAGTGCTGTGCCAGGGACTCTGGGTGAACTGAAGCTAGTGCCTGCCCATCTGGGCTCCTCTTTCTTCAAGTCGTAGTTGCAACAACAAGACTCCACAATCCCGTGACCGGTAGTCAGTCCACGTGGGTGGAGTGAGTGATGGTGGTTTCATCAGGTGTGCCAGCCCGCATCATCCATGCCATGGATTGTCCATTATACACTTTCTCACCATTGGGTCATCCAGAAAGCTAGCATCCCTATGTTCCCTTCAAGAAGAGGCATCTAAACAGAAGGCATGTGCAGAGACCGGTGCATCACCTGTTACTCCTCATAACCCCGAAGGTGCGTCCACTGTCACCTGAGGCTCAGAGAAACGAAGCAGGGCTGTCGCCAGTGGGCAGAGTTCAGACTTCAAGTCTGTCTAATTCCAGAACCTACTTTGTCATTTTCAGAAAACAGTAAGTAGTTCCTTGACATGAGAAGATAGAGGTTAGGACTCCAAAGAGGAAAGGAAGTGACCAGGCTTGTGTAAGAAAGATCACTTTGGCAACAAGAGAATGAATTTGAGGGGGAAAGAGGACAAGTTATTGCTGTAAAAGCAAGAAATGCTGTGCTGGCCAAGGATGACAGGAAGTAGGTGATTAGATGGAAAATAAGAGTCTACAGTTCACACTTGATTAGATTTGGGGAGTGAGGGAGAAGGCCGGGTGTCAGGCCTGACTCAGGTTTCTTGTTTGGGGGTCTGGGGGTGCCTTTCAAACTGGGGTGAAGAACACGGGGGAGGAAAACCAGTTTATTACCGGACGTTTTGAGTTTGTATGGAGATCTAGAGATGTTCCAGAGCACTTGGGTCTGTGGTCCGAGCTCAGGAGGGAGGTCCAGGCTGCAGATGGTGATCCTGGGGGGAACTGACGTTCCTCAGGTGAATGAAGCTGTCTCGTGTGTAGTCAGAAGAGGTCAAGGATGGAGGCTGGGGCACATGGGTCTTCTCCCAGCTCAGGGCCAGGCACAGGTGGGAGGTCAGTGCTTGCCCTCTGGATGGCCGGTGGCCTGGGGGCAGGGGCTGGGCACTTTCACTTGGGCCAGGGGAGGCAGATGGAGTGATTTGTCCAGCACTGAGGTAGGAGCCAAATGAAGTCAATAGAAAACTAATTTTCTTTTCTGCTGGAAGAAATGAGGTGTGTGGCCGCCGGGTAATTGCAGATAACGAGGGGACTTATTCTTAATATGCAGAGCGGCTGTGGTCCCCAGAGTACAGGAGACAGGAAGGATTGGAGGTGCCCGGACAAGACCAGACTTCTTTAGGAAGAAAATCACCAAATCAAAGTTCCTCTGATGGTGCGATCACAGCCCTAGGCCCTATCATAAACCCTGCCCCCTCCCAGCATCTCTCCTGCCCCAATCCCACACCCGCCCCTCTTGCACTGTCCTTCCTGCCCCATTCCCCTGCCTTTCAACTGCCTACCTCCTCCTGTCACAACGCCCTCCCTCCATTCTCCACCCCCACCACCCAGGCATACACACTAAGGGAGACAAATGACAGGGACTCTGATGAGCGAGGTGTGTGTCCGGCCCATAAACCACGGGATGGGTCACGTCTGGAGTTGCCATGGCCGCCACTACCCACCCATCCGTCTTCCCTCTTCTGCTTCAGACCAGTCCTTGTGGCTTCTTGAGTCTCTGGAGGAACAAGGTGTCCCTATGAGTAGACCCTGGGTCACACCTCTCCATGCTCACATCTACCACCGATACTTTCATGGTGAGCTCTGCAAGACAGGGCCCAGTCTGGTCTAAGCAGGGACTGGCTAATGATACTGGCCCTGGCCTGACCAGAGACTTCTTGCAACCGTTTAGCTCTGGTGGGTCCCCTTTCCTAGTCTAAGGTCCTGGCAAGGGCAGGTTGAGGGACTCAGTGGAAGGGGTTGGTTGTTGGCAGCTGTGGAGCCTCCTGACCCTAACTTGACCTTACCACCTCCCATACCTGATTATGACATCAATGTGCAATACTTTTGCCATCTCAACCATCGATCCCATCAGGACTGGTGGCAGCTGAGCCCTGATTATGAGCTGGAGCATCTATGAGAGGTGGGAGAGGGATGGGAGGAGAGGCTAGCGAAGGGATCAGGAGTTGATGGCTGCTCTGGGCACTGAAAAAGAAAAACCCAGGCCCCTGGGCCATTTCTGTCCTGGGCTTACTGTAGTGGCACAAGCTCTGGAAGTTGTACCTCCTGCTGGTGACAGAAAACATCCTGACCCATATCCTTACACTAAAGCCGCGGAATACCAGTTCCTGTGACCACCAGCGTTCCGGGGCAGCTTTGAGGATGGGGAACAATACCAGTGAAATAACCTGACAGGGTCTGGCAGACACATTTAACCTGAGCCACAGCCAGACAGGGCTAAAGCCCTTCCAGCACCAGCTTCGAGCCTATTGGGGTAGAAGAGGCAGGGCTTGGGCTCAGGTGTGTCCAGTAGAAGGTTAATGGCCAGGGGGTTAGGGAACCACAAACCTGGACCCCCTCCACTGGTCTGGGACTGCGCAGGAGCAGGCTCCAGGCAGGTTGCTGTTTGAGCACATAATCCTGGGACCCAGGGTAGGTGTCTCCTGGGGCCCTAGCCCAGAAGTGCCCAGGCTTGTGCCTTGTCACCAGTGGTTATGGCCTGGGCCACATCTTCCACACATGCAAGTGGCGGCAAAGTCACCCTGGCCGTGGGCGTGATGAATGGCCGCACAGTAATGAAATGGAGACATCAAGGCGGGTGGCGGGAAGACGGAGTGTGGCGGACAGGCCGTCCCCACGCGGCGGCAACAAGAAGGATCGCCCAGCGGCCGGGGGCCGTCAAGGGAGAAATTACACATTTACTCTGCCTTTTTCTTACTGCGACGGCGCCCATACATCACCACTGGGGCCGGGGCGGGACACGCCGGCCAATTTCCAGCATGAATTATGGGACTGAGAAACATTGAGACCAGGCTTCCTGCCCGGCCAGCATCATCTGGCCCAACCCAAAGCTGGAGATGCTGCCACGAGGGAATGGGACCCCCTAGTTTAAAGTCTGGCTCCTGAATCTGACCCTGCTTCCCACCTCCACCCATGTAAGAGCACCTGTGGGCATGGAAGGGAAGGATCTGGGGCCCATCTAAATGCCTTTTCTTTCTCCTTTTAGATGACTGCAAGAACATTGCCAACATCATGAAGACACTTGCATATCGAGGCTTCATCTTCAAGCAGACCTCGAAGCCATTCTGATTGGCCGAGAATGGGATGGGGCAATTCAGGGTAGCTGCTTGGCCCAACCCAGAATCCACCTCTCCCTCACCAGAGAGAAAAAGGGAGAGTGGCACAGCTCTACGCCAAGTGTCCCCAGCCTGCCCTGCAGGCTTGTGCCCTGGGTAAGAGCTTGGCCACTTGGTCCCTCTGGAGCAGATACTTTGTGGCCCCCAACCCCCATCCCACAAACTCAGCCCAGTATTAGCCCCTCCTATTATGGGCCTGGGCTAGGGGGACCCTGGCACTTACTGCCTCTCCCTGGTACACAGGCTTCTGCTGGGGCCACCAAACCCCCTGTGCCCCCTCCCATCTGTAGTGCATGGTGTGTGGTGCCCTCAGGGCTCCAGGACAGATCTTGTGTCCACCCCATTCCCGCTGTGAACGTGCCACTGAATAAAGTCGGGGAAATGAGGCCCTGGATAACGTGTGCACCGGCTACACTGTGCCTGATGCTGTCAGGAAGGGAAGGAGCTAGTGTTCCAGGCTGCTCTGTGCTCAAGGCTACCAGTCAGTTATCACCGACGTACATCTGAGCCCCCACAATGAATATGCACAGGGCCACAGTCACTGAGATCATGAGGCTGCTTGAAGCTGCTGGTATCTGAGGCCATGGCTGCACGTGAGCCACCTTGAATGTTGAACCGCAGGTGTCCTAGGCACAGGTGTTTGGGCAACATGGGGAGAGGGCTGCTAAGGGCTTCCATGCAGGTAGGCCCCAATGCCACCCATAGAGTAAGTGTGATGACTCCCTCCTGCCCACCCTCCCAGCCAGGGGCAGCAGAAATGGTGGAAAGAAACGGAAGCAGCCCAGTCCACTCAGCAGCTCTATTTACACAGCAGCAGCATCCACACCCGGTGTGGTCCCTCATGGCTTCTTGGCTTTCTTCACAGAAGAGGAGCTGGAGGCCGATTCCCGTCGCTTCCTCTGAGGACACATAGAAGGTGATGAGATCAGTGGCCCTGAGGCCTGACTCAGGCTTGGTGCATGTGTCTCACATGGCCACCCACCCACTCCTGCCCTGACTCCACCCCTCAGAGTGACAATTCCTCTGCGGGCACTAGAGGGAGCAAGCCTGTGCACACGTGAGCATGCTCACATGCAGGGCCAGTTCATACTCTTCCAGCTTGTCCAGGCTCTTACCGAATTGGGCGTGAGAGGTGCACCCACCACATCAATGATGGTGTCCTTGGTGAGGTCAGGGGCGAGACCAGATTCAGGTACTGCTAACTCAGCAGAGGCTGGGGCCGGGCCTGATGCTGGTGTGGCAGGGGCCCCCAGCACGCCAGCCCGGGCCAGTGCCTCATGACGGTGCCGCAGCATCTGCAGCTCATACTCGCAGTTGGCACAGGCCTGCTTGAGCTCGTAGAGCAGCACCAGGTCACTCCGCAACTCGTTGAACATGTGCACCAACTCCTCCGTGGGTGTGGGGCTCAGTTCTGTAGGCGGTGGGTGGAAGGCACAGGGCAGAGCCAGGGTGTGCTGGAAGGCTGGCAACAGGAACCACCCTCCCCGCCTTTATCCACGGCCTCGGGAGGGTTCATCCTGCGGGGCCCAGCCTCCACACTCACCCACACCCAGCTCCAACAGCATCTGTTCCAAGGCCTTGATCTTCTTCTGCCCCACAGAGCTTGGCAGCTTCATCTGCAATGACCCAGCAGCTCAGCCCTCTCCCCCACAAGCACCTTAGCATGAAGCGGACTAAAGGCAGTGGGGGACTGGGAGAAAAGTAACCCCTGGGTCAGAAAAGCAAATAGCAAGGGGAAGCTATGACCTCAGCCTGGCCACATCCCCGAGGCCACCTCTACCTGTAGCACACGGCACACCCTCTCCTGCTCCAGCCCAGTGCCCAAACACATTGAAGGAAGAGACACACGTACCCGCTGGCTCCTCAGCGTGACACCTGCAGACTTGAAGTCTGGAAACTTGATGCCTGCAGTCTCAGGAACGGCCTGGGGGGGCGGGGGGGGAGTTAGGAAGTGTCACAGGGAGTGTACCTAGTGTTAGTCTCAGCACCTGCCACTAGGCCCCCTGTGCCAGGCGACCCTCCACCCTGAGTGGGATGATTTGGTCTCCACACCGGCTTCTCAGCCTCCTTCTTCTGGGGTAGCTTCTTTTTGGGGGCCTTGCGTTCAGTGCGCCGTTGCTCTGCGGTGGTGTCGGCCGCCGTTATCAGCTTCTGCAGGTCCTGACTGCGCTTCTCCCGCTCCTTCTTCCGGGCCTCGATCTTGCGCAGCTCCTGTAGCAAGTACTCCTCCTCTGCCACCTGGGAAAGAGATGCTAAGATGCGTGCAGGTTCGTGGGGGAGGGAGGGTAGACGGAGATGAAGGGGTGGTGGGCTGTCCGGGGGGGAATCTGAGACGAGATCATGAGGGAGGTGAAGGGCTGTCAGCAGGGAGGGTGGGTAGTGAGGGGTAGGACGGGGATGGGGGCGCACACAGGTACCAACCAGTGGGAGGTAGGGGGACTTGGGGCAGAGAGTTGAGGGTATTGAGGATGGAAGCAATGGATTTGGGGGCTCAGGGCTGACCTGCTCTGGGGTCCGGTTATAGAGGCGCTCCAGCTGCTCCTTCCGCCGTCGCTCATGCCCAGCATCAAATACTGGTATCTTAAGATCTGTGCCTGGCACAGCCCGCACATTGGCAAGCTTAGCACAGATGTGGTAGTACCGTTCCTTCAAGTCCTCCACAGAACGCTTCTGAGGATAAAGACATGGGGGATGTAGTCCCAAGATGGCTGCCACCATGAAGAAGGCGGCTGCAGAAGACGTCAATGTTACTTTTGAAGATCAATGAAAGATAAACAAATTTGCACGGAATATAAGTAGAATCAGAGCTGAAGGAAGAAATACATGTAAAAAAGAAACAACTCCAGAACTTAGAAGATGCGTGGGAGGACATCATGCTTGCAGATGAAGACTGCTTAATGATGCCTTATCAAATGGTGCTATTTTCATTAGCCATTCTCAGGAAGAAACACAAGGCATGTTAGAAGAAGCAAAGAAACATTTGCAAGAAGAAAGTGACGCCTTAGAAGCCAGAGTGGAATCCATTCAGCGGGTGTGAGCAGATTTGAAAGTTCAGTTATATGCAAATTTGGGAGCACCATAAACCTTGAAGCTGATGAAAGCTAAACATTTTATATTACCTTTAAAATCTGTTTAATAAACTTGAATATTGTTTTTTTAAAAAGACCTGGGGGATGGGCTGGGGAGGAACACTCAGGCATGTGGAAGAGGTGGCATGAGAGCAGGGGCTGCTAGGCCTGGGGTTAGGCACACATGCAAATGCACACCAGCTCACCTTGAACTGCTGGTGGTCATACCGGTCATGGATAACGACAAAACGAAGATCAAAGCGGCGGCTGAGATCAAAGAGGTGGTCAGTTTCTGCTTTAGTCCAGGCGTCGTCATGAAGATAGAGCTGGTACTCCTGCTCTGAGTACACGGGCACCTGCACCATCTATGGCACAGAGGGGCAGAGTTGGGGCATGCCCACGTGGTGTCATGCCCAGTGGGCTCCAGTCTGCTTTGACCACAGCCCCTTTTGTATACTGCCAATCCCTGGGCTACACAAAAGCAAATCCTCTGCCTGGGCCTTGCACTGGTATTTCCAGAGTGAGGGAAGAAACTGCTTGATCAGAGGCCTGAGCAGCTTGCCTTTGCGTTCACTACAGGAGCCACTTCACCATGCCTTCGGCTCCACAGCCCCAGGAACTACACACATGCTCCTGCCCCATGGTTAAGGTGACAGGCCCACAGGTAAGCACTTCTGTGGAGTCCAAAGGTCAAACATGGAGGGGGCAGATGGCTAAACACTGGAAAAAGGCCGACTCCTCTAGTCCATGGACACTTGTCTGAAGCTCGCCTGCCATCCAGTGGTGGCAGTGAGACTTGCAGCTCCCCCAGAGCTGGCTAAGGTCACAGCTCCTTAGAAAAGGCACCTGAATCCTACTTCCAACATATGCACCCCAGCCCATGCCAGTCCCCTAGACCTCCCTCAGGGACAAGCACCACCCCCAGCAGCTGAGTCTGCCAGTCAGAGACCCCAAGAAAGAGTCAATGCCATGTTGGACCAGGGAAGTTTCTCTATCAAAAACCACAGCATAACTCCAGCTGCCTCCTGAGCATACACCTCAGTATGTTCAAGTAGCCGATGTTAACAAGACTCGTGGTGACCACTTTGCAGTATATGCAGATACTGAACCATTACACTGTACGCCTTAATGTTATGTGTCAGTTATACCTCAATTAAAAAAAACTTAATACGTTCAGTACTGAGCACATCACCGTCCCTCAAACGTGCCTCTCCTCCAGTCCAGATCTCAGTCACAGTCCCATCACTCAACCCAGGCGCCTAAGCCAGAACCCGGGGAGACATCTTAATTCCTACCTTTATCCTTGGCCCCCTCACCCCCACACCCTCCGCACACACAAATCTGTGGCCTTTACCTCTGGAAACTATCCACTGTGATATCCCAGTCGAGATCACCACTACCATTTTCCTGGATCAGAGAAACAGCCCTCTCATGGTCTCTGCCTCCATTCAGTCCTCCCCCAAGCAATTCTCATCTGCAGCCAAGATGGAGCTCTGAACAGTGCTACTCAAAGGACAGCCGCCAGGCCAGCGCTGTCTGCACACTGTTATCCCTGGTGTATGGTAAGTAAGAAAACTGAGAGTAGGTACTTAGAACCTTTGTAACAATCTTAACAGTAATCACACACTGCTGAACCCGACAGAAAGAAACGTGGACTTGTATTTTGTCTAATCTTTTTTTAAATATCCTTTACCACGGATAACTTGAGAAGCACTCTAGAATATGTATCTGAGCAGGCCACCCAGCCATCCATTTTTAAGCCCCTCAAAGGCTCCCACTAGTCCAAAAGTACCCTAGACTCAAGAGTAAGGGTTGTCTGGTTCATTTGCTACCTTCAGGGTTCAGCCCAGGGCCAGGCACTCTACAGGTTATCAATGAATATTTACTGAATCAATCAGTGAACCCAGGGGTGAAAGACCTCTCTGCAGCCACTGTCCCTCCTGGACCGTAAGTTCCAGCCAAATGACTAGTAGTGATGTCTCCCTCGGCTTTCGTTGTTCTCGCCTGAACTGTCTTCACATTTTCCCATTCCTTCTTCCTAGATAACGTCTTATCTCCTCTGGGAAGTCTCTGGTTTCCCAGGCTTGGTTAAGATCCCTCCTGTGCCTTCCAATGCCATGTGTTTTAATAAAGTACTCGGGAACTGGGTAGCCAGTCCTGCTCTCAAGGAGCTTCCAGTCAAGCGACGGAGCCATTCATTCATTCAACAAACATTCCTCATGGGCCTGCTAGACCTCTGCTGAGGACAGGGATGACAGTCCAGCTGAAGAAACAACATAGTAGTCTGATGACAAAGGTATGCCTAGGGTGTAATGAGTGACACCTGACCCAGCCTGGGAACAGGGTTGGTCAGGGTGGAGGTAAATGAGGCCTGGTTCAGTCTTAAGGTCAAGCAAAAGTGAACTGGTGAGGGAAGATGGAGAAAATCCGAGGCAGAGGGAGCAACATAAACACAATAATGAGAGAGGAACAGCCTCACGTGTGCAAACTTGGCAGTTAGGGACACAAGTAAAGGGCGACACAGGGCAAGGCATGAAAAGAGTCAGCAGAGACCAGCTGCTGCAGGCCTTGTGTGCCCTGAGGGTGACTGGAGCCAACAGGCTAAAGAAAAAGAGTGAAATGTTCATGATTCTTTTTTGCAAAGAGCATCCTGGCAGCAGTGAGGACAGAGGGGGTGAAATGAGAGCCTGGGAGACTAGCTGGCAGGTTTTAGGAAAAATGCAGGTAAGAAGGGAGGCCTGAACTAAATGAGCACAAGTGGAAGGTAGAGGAAAGGGCACAGGCTTGAGGCTTTACAAACCAGAGGACTTGGCAACTGGACATGCAGGGGGGAGGGAAGTGCTGTTGCTGGTGACTCCTGTGTTTCTGGCTTGAGCAAAAGGGCAGCGGAGCCATGGATAGTAAGCAGGACTCCAGGAATCAGCAGTATTGGAGGAAAATCATTTGTTCACTTGCCTCTGACTTCATTCGCCATCTGTGGTCATCATGATCTAACACTGAAATTTAAAATTTGGCTATCCATCCAAAGACATCAGGGCAAAGCCCAAATTCCTGAGCCTGGCTGCCTGGCCTGGCCCTTCACCTCCCACCATGTTCTACCTCGGGCTTTAGACTTCATCTACAGGGAAATGCCCACAGCATGCCATACTTGTGATCGCTCTTTACTGTTGTTGGTTAATCCGCACCCAAGGATATTTGTCCATTGATTTTTAGGGAGAGTGGAAGAGGGAGAGAAGGACAGAAACATCGATGTGAGAGAAACACATTCATTGGTTGCCTCCTGCATGAGCCCCAACCAGGGCCCGGGTTGGGGAGGGGTCTGCAATCTGGGACCTTTGGTCCGCAAGCTGATGCTCTAACCACTGAGCAAACTGGCTAAGGTGTGACTGCTTTTAAATTTGTGCCTTTTCCTCATGCTATTCCCTCTGTCTGAAAAAAATCACTGCACTACTTTCCTAATATCATCTGGTGACATCTTTCAAGCCTCAACTCAAGCTCTAACTTCAGGAAGCTTCCACGACCTTCAGAGCCTCCCACAATAGCATGCATCCTACCAAATCATAATTGCCTCTTCCTCTCCCAACCCCTCCCTGACAACACAGTTTCTGGAGGGTAGACATTGTGTCTGACTCATTTTTATGTCCCCAGTGCCTAGGGCCTGGCTTGGCATAGAGTGGTATTTATTAAATGCAACATGAACATTCTTTTGTCTTCACTTCAGACTGTCTCATCCAACCTTTCCTCCCACTGCCTCAATGCCTCACTTCTGGATTGTCCCTTCTCGATCTTACATCTTCAGCCTCTCCCTCCACTGGACCTGGGGGGCCCAAGATGGCAGTAAGATAGAAGAAACCAGGTTTGGGGCACGGGAGGATGATGGGTCACACCTAGATGTGCTGCACCTGAGAAGCCATCATGGGGAAGTATCCGGTGCAGTGGGATATATCAGGCTGAGGGAAAAGAAGTCAGGCCTTGGGAGTCCTGGATTTAAGCCCTTAATGCTTTCAGGCTCAAAGCTTCGGCTGCTCCAGGCTGCAGGGAATGCAAGGTCATATTGTATAGAGGCTTAAGCAGAGGCCTAGAAAACCCTCGTCCAGCCCTGCCTCTCTCTGGCTGGCTGAGTCTGGGTAAGACGCTGCTCCATCTGAGCCTTAATAATCTAAACCAGAGGTAATTCAGGTTGGACTAGGATGCTGACATAGGGGATTAAAAACAGGAAGACGTGATGTATTATGGAAACAGAACAAGTAGAACTCAATGAATATCACTCAGTTCTAGCTCAAATGCCACCTTCTCAGAGAGGCCTGCTCTGGCCACCCTATCTAATGAGGTCATCCCTACACTTACAAGTTCACACTATCTCATTTCGTATCCTATTAATACCCTAATTTCATTTTGTTGATGACTCTTACCTGAAAGAACCCCATTTATTTGCTTATATGTTTCTGATCTGTCGTCCCTTACCTTCTTTGTCCTGTTGTTGATCAAAATAATGTGAGAGCTAAGGGAGAAACTAAGTCAAGAATGATTCCCAAGTCTCTGGTTTGGACAATTGCATAAGTAGTGGTACCATTCACCGATATGGGGGACAGGTTAGGGGGTAGGGAAGAGAGAGCATTTACTTGAACTGAAGCACTGCGGGACCTTCAGGGAGAGAGGTTAAGTAAAAGATGGGATATATAGGTACTGTTGATTTGGACTGGAGACATTCAGTTGGGGTCAGTGGCATACAAAGGGTAACTGAAGCCACAGGGAAAATGAGACACAAATAGGGAAAAGTATTGGGTGAGAAGAGTAGAATATCTCCTTAGAGAATGGCACATTTGAAGGGTCATGTGAAGCCACCAAAAACCAGAGCAGGTCCAGGGAAGGACAGGATACCATGGCAGACAAGACCCAGAGAGTCCCACCCCGCAGGTATCTGCCTCAGGACTGAGTCGGTAACCATTGTTGAAACAAAGGCTCTAGAGGCTACACAAGTGGCTCACAGTGTGTGGACAACTGTGGCCTACGTCCAAATGGTGGTGGCTCACCTTATTGAACCTGGCGAAGGGGTAGTCTTTGCCCTCCTCGGCTGCTCGCCGCCAGTGGAAGAACATAGCTCCATCCTTGCGGGCTGGGTTAGTGAATGGCATCCACTTCCAGGGCCGTACCTTCTTGGAGCCCAGCTTGGCCTTCACTGTGCGGTAGCCTTGACCAGTGTCACTGGGTAGCAGTGGGGGTGCATCCCTGACAGCAAGGTGTAGGGAGGTGAGAGGTTAGTGTCTGGGGTGTGGAAGTCAGGTCCTGGAGAGAGAGATCTGAGCTCCTCCCGCCTCCTTTAAGTGAGCAGCAGCCCGGGCTGGGGCAGAGATCCAGGAGAATTGGCAGAGAACTAAGAGTCAGGGACATGCAGTGGGTCAGAGCCAGGCCTGGGGACTTGGGGTTCTAATACTTGCTTCTTGTCGGAGTACAGCAGCGCATAGACCTCCCGGTGCATGCCCTCCGGCCTCTTGAAAGTCAGCGTCTCTGAGGACTTCTTGGACTTTTTCTGAGAAGGGAAACCACAGAAGAGGAACCGCCGCCTAGACTCCCTTTCCTGAAAATTCTTTATCCCAGCTCAATCCCTGCACAAACCAGCAGGTTCGATGACACACATCATACTATGACGGAGAATGAAGCACAGACACGCACTAAGGAGAGCACCGCCTCCCCGGCCTCGCCTCACCTGGGTAGAGCCCAGCCTGTCGGAGTAAAGATACTTTCCCACCGTCCCGCAGAATGGCACACGAGTTGGTGCCTCCACCCCAATTCTTACAAGTGTCACACTCGCTTGGTCCCCATTGCCCACAGGTGTCCCACCTGCTCCGCCCCATCTCATGGAGGCAGCTCATATTCTCTGCCCCCCAATGCACACATTTACCTCCCATCTCACTACAGTGTAGCACCCATCCCCTCACCCATCGCTTCCGTTGCCACTCCTCCCCACCGCTTCACTGCCGCCACCCAATGCTCGGGCACCCCTGCTACCTTGTCCGGGTTGATAATGTCCTTCTTGCTGATGGTCCCGGAGGCTGCATCCCCCTCCGGACCCCCAAGTTCTAGAATGTCCCGCACATCCGCGCCAGTAGCCATCGCGCCTGCAATGGGGGGAGCGCCCCGAGTCAAGGGTCAGCGCCTGAGGAGGGAGCAGGCTCAGAGCAGGGGCAGAGCCACTTGTGCCAGGTGGGGGCGGGGTGGCCCAGGTCAGGTCGGGATGCCGTCCGTGTCCCGCCGCTTGGGCCTCCCTAACGGCCCGACTGCCTCCTGAGCCCCGGTGCCTCCGCACCTGTAATCCCCAGCAGCCGCCGCCACCGCTCCCGTCTCTCTGCAAAGCCGCGGACAGAAACTTCCGGTCGTGCGCAGCAGAGACGCGGCCGGCGGGAACACTTCCGGTCTGTGCTGCGTCGTAATGGAGCCCTTCGGCAGCGCCGTGGGGAAGCCGCTAAACGCGGGGAGCGTGCCCCGGCCCTCGGCGTCCACCTGCCCGCCGGGGACTTGCTCCCTGGCATTTCCTCTCTGCGTTGCATTTCCGTTGCATTTGGGGCAATGAAAGGAGTTCCCAGAACTTTGTGACCTTGGAAATCGCTTAATGTCTCTGAACCCATTTCTTCATTTGTAAGATGGAAATTGTAATGGTACCTGCTTAAATGAAGCACAGTTAATCCATGTAAAACATTAGCACCGCGCCTAGCACATTTAATTTTTTATTATTATTACTTGAGTTACTGGTGTTAATGTCCCCTGTTCATTAAGTGCCGAGTATGCACCAGGCACTTTGCTAAGCCATTGGCGATGAGGAGATCAACCAGACAAGGCGGGGCTGCCAAGATGGAGTGAGGTCGGGCCCCTCCCTTGCACACATTTGACGGAGGCTTCTGCGGGTGGGGGCCTATGGGGCTCTCCTGGAGCCCAGCTTCCTGAAACTTCACTAGTCCAGGAACTAACTGTATTAGTGTGGATTACAAAGGGGACCAAGAACACGGCCCCTAGCAGGGAGAGGCTGGAAGAAATATCTCTCAAGGGAAGAAACTTGCTGATAGCGCTGAGAGAAACTTCTAGAACAGGATGTCCGGGAGATGAGTAGAAGGGATGACAGAAGCAGCTGCCAACTTCAGCTTCTGCAAATCAGCCTGCAAACAAGGGGTATAGGGTGGGCATTGAGAACTGGGGATGAAGGGGGGCTTGTAAGGGCATTCAGGAGACCAGGCCCCGTGCCCAGGCTTGCTCAAGACCAAGCAGGGGCTGGAGGAGCAGACAGCGCACACAAGTTGGCTGTCGGTGTAGCCTGTTCTGGCTTGGAGGATTCAGGGACACAGCAGCTGCATCCGCAAGGCTAGCCAGACCCCCAAACTTTGGAGAACTGAGCCTGGCGGTACAAACCTTGCCTTGTTCCTGAGGCCTGATTTCTGGGTGAATCTTCTGAACTCTAAACAGTTTCCAGGGGGAAACCAGGTCTTACAGCAGAAATTGCCCACAGGGTAAGGGAATGGTCCTTGGAGCCAGAAGCGGACAGAGCAGGGTAGAGGGTCCTGCACCTCTGCCTCAAAAGTTGACTCTACTTATAGTTAATTAATTATGTAATTATCTGTTTAATATATATTTCCCTTACTAGACTCATTTTTGTGAAGATAGTGATCATGGTACATAAATATGTGGATTGTCAGGCCTAGTTCTAGGCTCTGAGGGTGCTGTGGGTGAATGATAAATATCTGCTGGTAGGATTATATTTAGTGGAGGAACAGAAATATTGAGCATGTAAACAAAATAGATAATGTAACTTTTTAAAAAATATTTTTTATTTATTTCAGAGAGGAAGGGAGAAGGAAAGAGAGATGCAAACATCAATGATGAGAGAGAATCACCTATAGGCTGCCTCCTGCACACCCCCCACTGGGGACTGAGCCCACAATCCGGGCGTGTACCCTTAACGGGAATCGAACCTGGGACCCTTCAGTCCACAGGCCAACGCTCTATCCACTGAGCACACCAGAAAGGGAAGATAATATAATGTTTGATGGCGACAAGAGCTATGAAAAAAATTAAACAGCACGACAGGGCGAGGTCAGGGAAGGTTTCTCTGAAGAGCTGACATCTGGGCTGAGTTTAAGAGATGGGTACAGCCACAGAATATCTAGAGAAGAAATATTTCAGACAGGAGGAATAGCAAGTGCGAGGTACCTAAAATGGAGGGAACTCTACATGTGGAAGGGACAGAGATAAAAAACAGACAGTGTGGTAGGTGGTGGGTGAGGAGGAGGAATATAGGAAGACTTACAATCAGGGGTGGCCCTGGCCAGTGTTCTTGTAAGGTCTGGGGGCTGGGCAGACAAGGGACCTTCCAGATTCCACCCACTGAGCCAAACAAACAGCCCGAGGCCAAACTGCTGCCCTCCTTAGGCAATCTGGAATTTCTCAGGATGGCCAAGATGCAGTTGTACAAACTCCCACTTGAACTTAAATCAACCCTTCCCGCACCCCCCCACCCCCACCCCAACAATCTACCGCGGACAAACCTGATTGGCCCAACAGCAGCATAAAGAAGCTTTACCAGGTTTGTGTGTTGGTGACTTCCCTGGCCCGTTCCCCCCCCTCTACTGGAGAACCTCACCCGAGGGCAATTAATAAACGTGATCTTTCGCTTTTACCCTGCTTGTCTTGGTCAACTTACTGGTTTGGGGTCAGATTAAATCTTTCAGTTCTCAGTGGCTAGAGTGTTGGTCCTCACAACAAAGGTTCTCAGGTTCAATTCCCGGTCAAGGGCACGTACCTGAATTGTAAGTTTGATTCCAGGCCCTTGTTGGCCCTGGTTGGGGCACATGCGGGAGGCAATTGATTGATAGGTCTCTCATATTGATATTTCTCTCTCTCCTCCCACCCCGCCTTCCTTCTTCCCTCCCCTTCTCTCTATGAAAAAATCAATGGAAAAAAATATCCTCAGGTGAAGATTAACAAACAAACAAAAAATCAGGGGTAGGCATTGGGGGGCCACGGTCAGGAGTTTGGGTTTAACCCTGGGGGCACTCGTACGTCATCCTGTCTTGGCCATGGTCTGGATTCTCTCCTCATCCTTGGAGTGCCACCTTAGCTATCACTAGAAATCCCCCAGAATGACTGGTCTGGAGCTTCTCATCCCTCGGGGAAAACTGAGTCAGGGATGGAGGAAAGGGGAGTGAAAGAATGACGTCTCCTGTGGACCCTTCCAGGAGCCACTGCCCACACTTCCTCTACCACACTGCAGGGGGCATCAGGTCCCACTGCCAGTCCTGGGGAAGCTTGTTCTGCAGCGCTCATCAGGCTGGTCCGGTGGGGAACCCAGCCTAGTTTCTGAAGAGACTCTTGCACTACAGTAACCTATTAAGGCACCTGAGCCTTCAGTCACTACCAAAAGGAGAGGGACTTAAGGCTGGAGCACTCTGGGGCTCCATCTTTAAAGAAGTTTTTATTTCATCTTGAGAGCAATTTGAAGCCATTGAAAGGCATTGGGGGTGGGAGTGCAGGAGATTTAAGAAGAAGGCTGAAAGAGTCAGATTAAAACTACAACTAAAAGACAAAACGAATATCATCCAGGACCACGGGAAGGCTGGCTGAGTGGAAATTCTACAATTAGAAGGAAAGAGAAAAGTGCATTGAGTCCGGTCGGAGGTGCAGAGGTATGGAAGTCCAGAGGTATGGAGGCACGTGAAAGGGGCTGGCAGTTGGGTATGCTGCTGTCTTTTTCAATCGGGAGGGAGATACAAGCTCCCAATTGCTCTGAACTCCAGTTATGGGCGAGAATTTGGGAACCCAGACTCATACAGAGAGAAACTGGACTGTCTGGCATCAGGCTGGAATTGAGGGCAACTTTCTTGCAGAGGTGCTTGCAGCGTTTATTGTTTCTGCACAGGGCCGTGGGACACAGAGACCCAGGGACCTATCTGGGGGAGGGCGAACCATTGCTGTTTGAACCGCCCGTGATTCCCTGAGACCAATTGACAACCCCACCCAAGCTGTGTGCAGAGGCTTTTGCATACTAATGGCCTGGCCTTTCTCCACTTAAAAACCTGTCAAACTGTAACTGGGTCAGAGAACCCCAGAGCTTCCAAAAGAAGGCCGAAGGCTCATCAGCAGCCTGCATTACTTCGCAGCTGCGCCTCATCTGGGCAGCTCCAAACCCCAAACAAAGAGGAGGAATCTGCAGATCTCTCTGTAGCTCCTGCTGGGTGGCCTCAGACAGTGGCTGACTTTGCACCTCCTTGGAGATCCAAGAGCCAGTCTACCCAGTGGTCAGAGTGAGACCATCCAGATTACACCTCTTGACATTCATAAGAGACACCCTCAGGGGGCAGACTCAGTGAGCACCAAAGCCCCACTGAAGCAAGTCCTGCCCCATAAGTGTGTCTCCAGCACAGAAGTCCTCCCATTGTAGACACAACTGGTCCTCACAGCCAATTGACCTGAAGATCAATTCCTCCCAGTGATACCAACAGCAATCAAGACTTAACTACAACAAGACTGTGCACACAGTCTACAAAGGGGTGCACAAAAAGCTCCCACCTCAGGTAATTAGGGAGGCTGAGCCACTGGGCCCTATAGGACACCTAGCACACAAAGCCACTCTATCAACACAGGGAAGCAGCCAAAATGTGGAGACAAAGAAAGAGGCCACAAATGACAGAAATGGAGGAAAGCAAACTACTGGATATAGAGTTCAAAACTACGGTTATAAGACTACTCAAGAATCTTCTAGTAAGCTCTGAGAAATATAGTGGGACCCTGAAGGATATGAAAAAGGACCAATTATAAATTAAGCATACACTGATAGAAATAAAGAATAATATACAGAGATCCGACAGCAGACTAGAGGATCCCAAGAATCAAGTCAAAGATTTGAAATACGAAGAAGCAAAAAACACCCAACCAGAAAAGCAAAAGGAAAAAAGAATCCAAAAATATGAAGATAATGCAAGAAGCCTCTGGGACAACTTCAAGCGTACCAACATCAGAATTATAGGGGTGCCAGAAGAAGAGAGAGAGCAAGATATTGAAACCCTATTTGAAGAAATAATGACAGAAAACCCCCTACCTGGTGAAAGAAATAGACTTACAAGTTCAGGAAGCTCAGAGAATCCCAAACAAAAGGAATACAAGGAGGACCACACCAAGACACATCATAATTAAAATGCCAAGGGCAAAAGACAAAGAGAGAATATTCAAAGCAGCAAGAGAAAAACAGTTAGTTACCCACAAGGGAGTTACCCATACGATTGTCAGCTGATTTCTCAACAGAGACTTTGCAGCTCAGAAGGGAGTGGCAAGAAATATTCAAAGTGATGAATAGCAAGAACCTACAACAAAGATTACTCTATCCAGCAAAGCTATCATTTAGCATTGAAGGTCAGATAAAGAATTTCACAGATAAGAACAAGCTAAAGGAATTCATCACTGCTAAACCAGTATTATATGAAACTAGGGGCCCAGTGCATAAAAATTTGTGCACTGGGGCGGTGTGGGGGGGGGGGTGTTTCCTCAGCCCAGCCTGTGCCCTCTCACAGTTTGGGACCCCTCTAGGGATGTCCACCTGCTGGTGTGCCTGGCCAGCCTGG
>PVJC01009538.1:0-45793 GCA_004026665.1 Murina feae | reverse complement strand
AAAAAAAGATAAATGATAGTGGATAATTAGGCAGGTAGATAGATAGGTATTAAAACAGTGGCAGTAAGTAGAGAAGAATGTATGGCAAAGGTAGGATGAAAGAAAAAGAGGGAGGGAAGAAAAGTTATAAAGGGGGAGCTGGTAGAGCTTGAAAGGAGAATGGGAAGAAGGAAGGAATGGGGGAGGGAGCAAAGCAGGTTGGAGGGAGGAAGTGAAGAAAAAAATTAAGGTGGGAAGGAAGGAAAAGGGGAGGGTGGGCAGGGGTAAAGATAAAGGAAAGAAGGAATGTGGGAAGGGAAGGAGGGTAGTAGAAAAATGGGAAGAATGATGATGGAACAGAAGTAGGAAATAAGGAGGAAAGAAAAGTTTATGAATGATGAATCAGTAGGAAAAGTGTTACATAAAGGAGAAAAATTGTGTGAGAAGAAGAAGCCAATAAGGAAGTCAAATACAATTTTGTGTGAAGGAGATAACATTAAAAAAGAAAGTTAATAGGGGTGACCAGGCCTGTAGGGGAGGGCAGTTAGGGGGATCAGGCAGGCAGGCAGGCAGAGTGGTTAGGGTAGGCAGGCAGGTTAGCGGTTAAGAACCAGAGATCCTGGATTGTGCGAGTCCCCAAGAACTCCATATTAGAGAGGGTGCAGGTTGGGCTGAAGGACCATCCCCCCGCACCCCCCACGCCCGTGCACGAATTTCGTGCACCGGGCCCCTAGTAGTCAATAATATTGTAATAACTATGTATAGTGCCAGGTGGGGACTTCAAATATCAGGGGGACACTTTGTAAAGTGTATGATCATCTAACCACTATGCTGTACACCTGAAACTAATACGAAATAACATTGACTGTAAACTAATTGAAAAAAATACAGTTAAAAAAAACACTTTTTAGTTTATTTTACGAAGGCAAAATTTACTTACAGTGAAAAGTACGGATTTTTTTTATTTATGTATTTATTTTTTATTTTTGAAAAGTATAGATCTTAAGGGGCCAAATGCATACATATGTGTTACCTAGACTCCATCCTTCCAGAAATTTCCCTTGTTCCCTTTCTCTAAAATCCCTGCTACCCTCCAAACTCAAAGGACGCTGGTGTTCTCTTTCTTTTACCTTAAATTTGTTTTTCTAGAACATTATTTAACTTAAATAACAGAGCACTCTTTTGTGGTCATTTTTTTGGATCAGCATAATATTTTTTTTGAGATTTAAGCATTTGCTGCTAGTACCCATACTTTGTTCACTTTTATTGCTTGATAATATTTTAAAAGAATACAGTTTTAAATCCAAATCCTTTGATAGTTACTGAAATTATAATATCTGGAGACAACATGAGTTGATCAACAACAAAAATTCCCCAGGAGAAGAAAACGTGGGAACTGGATTGTGAGGTGAAGCTGAGTGTAAGCAGAGCGTAGAGTGGTAGCCATCCCACCATCCTCTCTTGTCTCTGGTGGAGTCACTGTTCGAACTGCAGATCTTTTGTGTGAGGGCTTCCCCTTCCCAACAGAATATCTAGGAATAGAGACGGTGCCACTTACCTTTGCTCTGGTGTGTCTGAGAGCTCTCCTTAATGGCCACTCCCTCTGAGAGCGGCTGTGACAATAAGGCTGTCTCTACTAGTGTTACCTGCTTATTTCCTGCTCTGCTGTTTGTGGGCTCAGTGACTTGCAGCAATGAATTCTGCAGAGTCTCTGTCCTTCTCAAATCGTTTTAATTCCTTGTTACTAACCTTGAGCCTGGCCACCTAGGGTAGTGCTGGGTAGAGCAAGCCAATTATTGTACCAAGTTGTGCGTAAGTACCCTTTGCTAGTTAGGTTTTGTTACCCATTATCATTGGATGTGGCTGCGGTTTGGAGAGTGCTATTGTAGTTCAGGGGGTTACGTTTTTATCTCTGTCTTCAGCTAGAGTCTATTAACGTGGAAGGCCCCTCTCTGATTGCTCCTGAGAGGCCCCGAGCATGGTCACACAGCCTTCCAGACCGCCAGAAACAAATGCACTTAATTCTGAGACCTGCCTCGTAGGAGTGCCCTCTGTGTCAGAGTTGCCTTTTGTTCAGTCAGTATTTGGTTGGAATTTGTGTTAAAGCCTCTTGTGCCAATAAGGCTTTGCCCTTGTCGGAAGAATGTTTCTCTCTTTACTCTTAGAATGTTTTCAGAGATTAAAAAATAATTTTAAGAATTCTCATCAGGTAAATGGTTGTTTTGCTGGGAAAAGTTTGGCAACTTTCTCTACATTTTACTCACAAGAACTTTTGAGAATTTAATGAAATCCACAGTGTTTCGCGTGTAGTCAATGTTTAGGTGAATGTTTTCTTTCTACTAGAGAATTGGCTGCAGTGGTTTTAAAGTTAGGGCCGTTGTATGTGCAGTGAATGGAAAATATATGGTAGAATTCAAATGTATGTACAGTAGGTCCTCGGGTTACGTCGGAGATCCGTTCCTATGGTGTGAGGTCACACAATTTTTGTCGTAAGTCGAAAAGCACCTACGTCATCCACATTGAACACATACACGGTAGTAATGAAGTGAAACAGTAAAAAAAAATTAAAAGAAAGGTAACATTTCCTGACCTTTACTTGTGGTAAATAAATAATAAAAAAATAAAGCACATATGTACATACGTTGAAATGACAGAAATGTTTTAATATAAATACTGTAAATGGGAGATGGTGATGTAACCATGAAACGACATTATGTCGAGTTCGAGGTAAAGCCTGTATTTTGCATATATGTATGTTTTACATATAATTTTAGCTACATATGTGTATATTTCACTATACCTTCATCTATACCGCTGTATAATCATAGCTTTGGAGAACAGTATTATAGCTTTTGTCTTTAGAACACACATTCTTCTTGTGCCATACAAAAGAGCCAAATTAATAAGGATATGTGTGTGTGTGTACACACACACATACAAGAGGCCCAGTGCATGAAATTCATGCACTTGGGGGGTGTCCCTCAGTGTGGGCTATGCCCTCTCACAGTCCAGTTGCCCTGTGTGTATGGGTCTAAGCTGGCAGTCAGACATCCTTAGCACTGCCATGGAGGTGGGAGAGGCTTCTGCCACCATCACTATGCTCACCAGCCATGAGCCCCACTTCTGGATGGGAGTGCACTGACCACCAGGAGGCAGCTCCTTAGTGAGCGGGATCAGGCCAAAACCGGCTCTCTGACATTCCCCGACGGGTCCTGGATTATGAGAGGGCACAGGCCAGGCCGAGGGACCGCACAGTGCGTGCTTGGGGTTGGTCAGCCAGGGAAGGACTGCGGGAGGGCTTCAGGGCATGTCTAGCCCATTTTGCTCAGTCCTGATCAGCCGGACCACAACAGCAAGCTAACCTACCAGTTGGAGCGTCTGCCCCCAGCTGCCTGTGCATGTCATAGTGAGCAGTTGAGCAGCCTTTAGCATATCATTAGCATATTACGCTTTAATTGGTTGACTGGATGACCAGATGACTGGGTACTTAGCATATTAGGCTTCTATTATATAGGATACACACACACACACAAATACAAATATACTGTATATCCTGTATAATAAAAGCCTATTATGCAAAGTGTCTGGTCAACCAGTTGGACGTTCAACCAATTAAAGCATAATATGCTAAGGATATGCTAAGGCCACTCAACTGCTCACTATGATGTGCACTGACCACCAAGGGGCAGATGCTCCAACTAGTTTGCTACTGGGGTCCAGCCGATTGGGATTGAGTGAGATGGGCCATACATGCCCTGGAGCCCTCCGACAGTCCCCTCCTCAGCTGGCCAACTTCCCACATCCCTCCTTGGCCCCAATTGTGCACCAGTGGGTCCCTCTGCCTGGCCTGTGCCCTCTCTCAATCCGGGACCCCTTGGGGGGATGTCAGAGAGCCAGTTTCAGCCCAATCCTGTAGGCCAGGCTGAGGGACCCCACTGGTGCATGAATTCGTGCACTGGGCCTCTAGTATATATCTTTTTAACTCAGTGTGCAAATGTAGAGGAACATTGGTGAGGGGGCAGTGTCTATTTAATTACTAGCAATCTGCATATATTAGCGTTTTTACTAATACTTAGTAATATTGGATCTGCTTGAGAATATTTGGATATACCTGCCACCTAACTCAGGGGCTCTTGTCCCTAACAGAGCTCACAAGACTCACACTGTGAAGATTCTTTCTGAGAATGAGCTCCCTGAGCTCTCTTGGCTGCACTCCTCTAGCATCTCCCTCCAGAATGGGTTTATCTGTCTTTAACTTCCCATAAGACAACTTTATTGAATTTTGCTTTGCACTTTTCATATATGGAAGGAAAATTATTTTGTTTGAATAAAAGTAGGATAACCATGAATTCTTTAAAGCCTTTGAAAGCTTCTCACGAGCACACCCTGGAAGTATGAGTGGGGCTTTTCCATGACGAGTGTACCGCCTAAGCATCGACAGTAGGCGTGGACGTAAACAATCAGTCTGGCATAGGTTTTTGGTAAAAAGAGGGAAATTCCTGGATACACTTCATCTTACAAAGTCAGACAAACTGTCATCCAAACAGAAAGTCCAGTGCCTTGTATCTGTCACACATCACATGCATGCCTGTCGGGCCAAACATAGAAGTGACACAGAAATCACTAGGAAATATCCATCGATGGGGTTTGTAGAGGAAGCAAAATATCAATGTATAGGACAAAACCATCCTCTGGCCCAGGCATTTTTACATCTTTCTGTCAGCAAGAGAAGAGCACAGGCTTCAGCTATCCTTTGAAGATCCAAAGAGAAATATTGATGAAAATAACCAATCAAACCACACCGTACAGAATCTTCCAAGGTTGATGCAGATCACGTTTAAAAGCCAGTGCCCCAAAATGTCATGTCGCTCACATGGCGCTCTTCCAGTGTCTGTGTTGCACTTTTGCCGTGAGCCTTGTCATGTTCTCAAATAGGTAGTTTTTCAGGAAGATCAAAGATTTCTTGCATAGGAAGAGAGCTAATGTGGAGAAAGGGACTTGAAAGGGTCTTGATGTGCGAGTTAAGAACAGACGTGTTTGTTCCTTTACTTCAAAGAGAAAGCAGAAGAAGGAATGTCAGCATTCAAAGTTGACCATAAATACTGTCTTATTCTTTTTAATATACATATAATATTAATTACACATGCTGTTATTTTATGGACACATAATGTCCCATATGTAAAATATGGGATGAGAAGGCAGGTACTTTAAGTAAACATTCAATCTTACACTAAGATTTTTTGTTGTTGTTGTTGGAAGGAGGAGTGGAGGAATCGGGGACAAGGAGAGGTGAGGGGAGCTCTGTGATGGAGTGTGGAGCGTGGGACTGTCCACTAAGATATTTTTTAAGGATGAAATTTTTGTTTCTTCCCAACTAATACATTAAAAAACACACACACACACACAGAACAAGTAAAATTTAAAACCTATGTAAAATATTAACTTGTTTTAAAGACTTTTAAATTTGATTTCTAGAGGGGTTGGAAAGGAGAGGGAGAAGGAGAGAGAGAGAGAGAGAGACTGAGAAACATCGATGTGAGAATGGAACCTCAGTTGGCTGCCTCCTGCACGCCCCCCTACCAGAATGGAGCCTCCAACCCAGGCATGGGCCCCAACTGGGAACTGAACCAGCAACCTTTCGGAGTACTGGACAACGCCCAGCCAACTGAACCACACCAGCCAGGGCAATAGTACTTGGTTTTACATATTGAACAAGCTCTAATCTTACTTTCTAAACAAAAAGGAACTTAGTAAAACAGCAATACAATGGAAACTTAATACTTAATAGCCATGAATGCTTGTGTTAGTGTGTGAGTGCATTTGTGTCTGTGGAGTGCATCTGTGTGGTTTTGGTGTGGTGTAGGTGCGCATGTAAGTGCATTGAACCCTTTATGTGTGTGTGTGGGGGGGGTGTATGTGTGTGTGGGGGTGTATGTGTGTGGTAAGGGGCTCTCACCACCGAATGGGCTGTGAGTCAAATGGGTTTCAGTGGCAGATGGTGCCGCAGCCATGACCCCCTTGCAAAGGAGGAACTGAGGAGGATTGAAACGGCTCTTCTGATAGGTTTTCAGGGTAACGACAGGGATTTGAGTTTGAAACTGTGAGTAAATAAAGCCAAGCGGCTTCCTGGAGATCACGTTGCTTCTTTCCCTGAGCTTTACACTGCGCTTGGGGAAGAGCTATTTCTGAGGAAGAAGAAGGTGGCTGTTCATTACAGCTCAGCAGGGCCAGGCTGGCTGCCCTGGGCTCCCAGGAACACAGTCTAATGGGAACGTGTCCGAGTTTCCGTGACTTTTTCTGCCGGTGGTTAACTTCACAGAAAGCGAAAACAAACAGAAGTAACATTTGCTCTGTTTAATATTCAGTGCAGAGCAGCACAGGGTTTGTCTCTTATTGATGGAGGTTAACTGCCTCTGCGGGACCTGAGAAACCCGTGACTCCTCATTCGGGCTTGGCGGCCTGTTCCCCGGGCCGGCTCCTCTCTTGTTCCCTCGTCCATCTCGGACTGGGACTGGCAGACTCTTCTCCCCAGTGACCCAGTGTCCTGCTCCTGACACTGCAATTGCCCCTCCCCATCCCCCCCAGAAATAGTAGCACTTTTTGCTATTCCATGCTCTTTACTTTCTTTTTCAATGTTTATCGGTATTAATGAGTACTGCCCATGTTTCGCAGATCAAGCACTTAAAGTCAAAAGAGATTTATTTAAAAGTGGCATCGTTATGTGGCATCAAGGTGGCTTAGATCAAGGTGATCTGCTTTGATTAATTTAATGAGAATTTAATGAGAAAGTGATCTGCTTCAGATATACTCGTATCAATACAAAGACAGAGGGTAGTTAGGAAATGCAACTGTTTTACCTGGACATAGGCATTTTCAGTTTGTGTTTTCATTACTATTTTTATGAAAATTCATATCCACTGTCATTTAAATTGTATGAATCTGCATTGTCCAACCTAAGGTGAAGGTAGATACTAGCCTTAGGATGTGATTGAGCACTTGAAATGTGGCTAGTCTAACCTGAGATATGGTGTAAATATATTAAAATACACAATGGATTTTTAAATTTTTGGATGAAAAACCATGTACGACATCTCAATAATACCTTTGTATTGATTGCATGTTGAGATACTACCTTGATATATTAAGTTAAATAATATATGTTATTAAGGTAAATTTTAACTGCTTCTTTAAAAAAAAAATATATATATATATATATATATATATTATTGATTTTTTACAGAGAGGAAAGGAGAGGGATAGAGAGTTAGAGACATTGATGAGAAAGAAACATCAGCTGCCTCCTGCATACCTCCTACTGGGGATGTGCCTGCAACCAAGGTTCATGCCCTTGACTGGAATCGAACCCGGGGCTTTCTAGTCCACTGGCTGATGCTCTATCCACTGAGCCAAACCGGTTAGGCCTAACTGCTTCTTTTTTTAATGTGATTATTATAAATTTAAAATCACATATGTGACTCTCGTGTGGCTCACATTATATTTCTCAGACAGAAATAGTTTTGAAGAATAAAATAGAGTAAAATAATATAGAAGAAAAACAAAATAGAATAATTAAGTAAAAAATTAAAAGGTACCATGTCCTCATCTCCCCACAACCCCAGTTCCTCTGCTTACTGAGAGTAAGGATATTTCTTCTGAGTACGTATAATCATAAGCTATTTTCTAACACAAAATGAAATCAAAACATGCAAATATTTTGCAACTTGCCTTTTCCATTTAAAAACATGAAACGGAGATCTTTCCACAAATACGCGTTTTTTAAACTGTGCTTTTCACTTCAATGTACCATGAAACCAGCGGCTTGCCCCAGGCTCGCTACCTTCCTGGCACCTGGATGGCTGTAGGTGGTGAATGACTCCATGTTTCTCCTGCTCGGCTCCTGGGCCTTCAGAGGCCCGGCCTCGGGTCCCCTGCTCATCTTCCTCTGTGGTGGTCCCAAAGGATCTGGCTTCTCTGGCATCTTCCCTTGCCTCCGAGGCCTCTATAGCTCCAGGCTGTGCTGTGTGTGGAGGAGGCTCCCTGCAAATGCTTCTGTCTGGCTCCGAGAATAGCTCAGGGGGCTTTTATACTTAAAGGCCATTCCATTCAACACCCTGGAGTAACCAAGCTTAAGAGACCTTAAAACAGAAGTCACTGGGGCAGTGGTTCAAATGTCAAAATGTAGTCAGTCATTACATCAACCAGTTATGTAAATGTCTCCTGATGAAGGGGCTTTGTATGCAGATGTTTAATTCTTTATTAAAGAAGAGCTTTGGGTCAGAGCCGTCAGGTGCAAGAGAAGGTGAGGCAAAGGGTTTTTACTGAAAATAGTAGCCGGATCCCGCGCAATCTGGTCACTGAATAGTGAGACACCACCCCCTTCTCACGCTGGACTCTCGGTGTTTTGGAGCTGAACTTGTATCCCTCAAGTAGGAGGTAAGAGAACCCCTCTCTGAGGAGTTAAGTAGATACACTTCTTCATTGGGAGGGGATTGTTCCCAAGTTCTGGGTGGCTGACACTGTGAGAGTGCGCAGTACTGCAGCTCGGTGAACCCTAATTCAGGACTGAACACATTGCATTGTAGGTGGTTGCAAGGTGATGCTTAATCTCTGCAGTTCAAGGAATCAGAGTTTCCTGAAAGAGGTAAATTACATCGTTCTATGAAAACATTCCTTTTGTCACAGGCTTGTCTTCCCCCAGAGAGGTTTCCTGTGAAGGAATGAATTCTTCCTTGTCTGTGACAGAAGCTGGGGGTTTGGGTCAGTGGCTTGTTTGACTCACAGTGTTTAATTGAACACAGGCTTTCTTTGGGATTACGACGCTAGTGTTTGCTCTGTCCCCCAAGGCAAATATTCAAGGACATTAAGTAATAAAACTTAATATAGGAGCAATTAAAAGATGGAATATCATTCTTGAAATATTAGAAACCAAGCTGAATGTTTATTATTGCGAACGTTAATAAAAAGTTAATTGTGCCCTTTAGCAATTAATTTATGCACAATTATTTCAGAGTGTTACTGGTTCTTCTGAGCTCATTATAATTATATACAGGTATTAAAAAAGAAAACTCCGAAGTATCTACAAAATAGCTCCATAAAAATTGGTACGCTTAGATGATGTGGAAGCCCTTAGCTATGTAAGTGATATTAAATGAGTTAAAACTATATTCCAATTACTCTGTAAGAGTTGATCATTTGAAATTAGTGTGCTGTGGTTGGGTACATTTAAAGAGCTTAAAAAGCATCACAAGGCATTCAAAACAATTAAAGTCTATTGTACCTTTTATTTAATCACAGGCATGGTCTTATATGTGAGAGTTTCTGCATTTAATTCAATAGATGTTAAATTAATGCAGTGGAATAATGTAGATCTATGTATTGTTATCTTCATAGCTGCCAGGGTTTTTCTGGCTTCTGCAGGTTAAAAATAAAAATTAGGCAGCTGCTCTCAATTAAGTGGGTTATAATGCAAGTGATAATAGCATTTATTGATAACCTAACAGGTGCCATGTATTTTACGTATAACAGTAGATAACTCTTAGGAGGCTCCTAGAACTTGCTAGCTCTCTTTCAAACATAACTATATGTATAATATCAAGCTCATATACATATTATATAATATGTAATATATTGTATATAAGTATGTAACACATAAAGATACTTATATGTGTATAATTTAAAACAAAATATTTTCTTTAAAGTTTTAAAAATATATATTGTGTTACTTAAATATTCAAATTGTCAATTTTATTAAAAAATACATAGTCATATTTGGAACAGAACCTATCATGATCTAAGAGCCTGTTGTATGTGCATGTGTATGTATGTGTGT
Organism: Murina feae; assembly: GCA_004026665.1. Classification (NCBI taxonomy): domain Eukaryota; kingdom Metazoa; phylum Chordata; class Mammalia; order Chiroptera; family Vespertilionidae; genus Murina; species Murina feae. The sequence goes on along the minus strand of PVJC01009538.1, from coordinate 35,985 downwards.
GAGTAGCGAGTTAATGAATGAAGCATCGATAAGTATATGTATTCATTTACTTTCCATAAGAAATGTAACTGCTGCCCTAACCAGTGTGGCTCAGTGGATAAAGCGTCGGCCTGCGGACTCAAGGGTCCCGGGTTCAATTCTGGTCAAGGGCATGTACCTTGGTTGCGGGCACATCCCGGGAGGGGGGGGGGCGGGGGTGTGTGTGCAGGAGGCAGCTGATTGATGTTTCTCTCTCATCGATGTTTCTGACTCTCTGTCCCTCTCTCTTCCTCTCTGTGAAAAATCAATAAAAATATATTTAAAAAAAAGAAATGTAACTGCTACCTCTATTATTATTTTAAAGAAACTGAGGCCTGGGAAACTTAAATTACTTGCCCAGCACTGTGGCATTGCAAAGTGCTAGAGCAAGGATTTAGACCAGTGGTTCCCAACGGGGCACACACCCTACAGGGGGCAATTGGATTTTTAAGGGGGACAGTTTGAGAATGAGTTATTAGAAGTGATTTTTTTTTGCATTTCTTATGGTTCTAAGACCCTCATATACAGTATACAAATACATATTGTGACATTTATGCATTTCACTTCTCTATTATGTTTTGAAACATTCTTTGCTATTTTTTCATATCGCGTCATATTACTATTTTTTTAACACTTTCTTAGTGATTTCTTCCTCAGCACTTCAGCTCTCTTTTCGTTCTTTTATTTTTCTCTTTCATGGATGCCGTGTTCTTTGGAAGCTTGTTTAGATCAAGTTAGTGGCCTTTTAGGCTTCCTCCACGTGAGTAGGAGTTCACTTTTTGAATAATAAGAATTACATGTCACAGGGGGAACGCCAGGATTTTAGAGATGCTTAGGTGGGGCATGGCCGACAAGGGTTGAGAACCACTGATTCAGACCCAAGGAGCACAGCTCTGTTAATAGCGGGTCCTAACCACTAGTCCACATTTCTTATTTGGAGTCATGTATTTGGGGGGTTGATACCCTGGTCTGCTTCTTACCAGAGTGTGACCTTGGGCAAGTTACTTAACTCGCTTATAAAACGGAGGGCAATAACTTGGTCCATCCGATAGTGATGTCCACAGTGTTAAATGAGTGGCCTGTGCACAGTGCTGGCACATGCCCGGGTGCCCAGGAAATGCAGCTTTTACCGTCGTCTACTGTTACAATTCCCCGAATTTAACAGAAGAACAATCTGAGAGCCATGCAGTGAAGTATTTGCCAAAGGCTTCTGGTGAGAGAATGAACAGTCTAACTAAATGTTATTTAATTCCAAAATTCTACTCTGTTCACTCTGACAGAGATACCGTACAGATGACAGCACACTTTCAAGGTTCTATTCTATAAGACGTGCGGGGGGAGGGCGCAGGTACGGTCTGTCCTGAAGTTGAAATCCTTCTGTGACTACTTCTGGCTACAAACAGCCCCTCCCTTTCCCAGTTAGGAATCCAGGGAATGCGGTATATGGGCGCCACTTTATTGGACACATTTCTGTACCCAGGGCTGAGCGATTCAAGAATTGGGGTGGTGTAGGCAGAATATGGGCACGAAAGATATGAGGAGGACAAAAGGGCACCTGGATTCAACTCTTTTTCTTGATTCACTGTGAAGACTTATTTATATTTTCGGATACAGTAGCCTAAATGTTTAATTTTATGCCTAAAATACTTACCGCCCTCCCTCCTACCCCCCCCCCCGCCCCCCACACACAAACACACACACTGAAGTTGCTTTTCTGAGATAGCCTTGAGCTGGCTTTTGTTCTCAGTATTGTAGGGCTCTTTTTCAGATTGTGAATAATATTGGGCAAAGCTTTCTTTCTTTTAGTGTTTTTGTTGTTGTTGTTTTATTTCTTGGTGGAGAGGGAGTATTTTGTTTCTCGAAGGGTATCTTGGTGACCAACATTGCTTTGCTACCTTTCTCTAGAACAGAGCTTCAATGGTCGATGTTTTAGTAAATATTTAAGCTTGATATAATTTGAAACTTAGAAAAATAAGTTGTAAAAATGATGCAAGAAATGAATGTAGCCAAAATTACTACTTGTTAACATTTTGTTTCATTTGCCTTATCAGATCCTCACATATAACACATAACACATCACGTACATGTTTTGTTCATTATTTGCCCATTTAGAGGAGAGTCAGTTGCAAACACAATGTCCTTTTATCTTTGTACAAAGATATTCTGTCAAATAATGTGTGTAGGGGTGTGTGTGTGTGTGTGTGTGTGTGTGTGAATGTATCAGGACATTTACTATTGATGCAGCATTATTATTTCATTCTCAGACTGTAATTAAATTTTGCCAATTTCCCCTAAAATGTCCTTTATGGCTATTTTTATCACAGTTCAGAATGTAGCTCGGGGTCCTGGTTAGGTTATTATATCTATATATTATTCTGTAATCTGCAATAGTTCTTCAACTCTTTGTTTTTCATGACTTTGAAATTTTGGAAGCGTACAGGCTACACAGTTGAGCGCGTGGAATGTTTCCTTATGATGAGGTTCATGTTATGCATTCTGGGCAGGAGCGCCACAAAGCGATGCGGTTTTTCTCTGTATAAGAAGGAAATAAAGTCAGTGTTTTTCATTATTGGTGATGTTAACTTTGGCCATCTGATTAAGGTAGTGCCCATCAGGTATTTCTACCATTTCACTACTTGATTCCTTCTTTCCTTAGTTAATAAGAAAAATAGTTTTAAACTATGGGAATATCTTATTCCTCATCAAATTTTCATCCCCCAAAGTGGCAGGATTTTTAAAATTTTATTTACAAATACGTTGATACATGAAAATAGCGTGTAAGCAAACTGGGTCAGTTACTGAAATGTATGTGATAATAAACTGAGGAAGAAAGCAAATTTACCCATAGATAACACATGATCTAAAATCACTGTTTGCAAATAAACATGCACAATACACTCAAAGCAATATGCAAGGTGTTACATGCAAACGAAAGCCATCTTCCTATCCATTTAGAAAATTTTACAAGTCAATATTTTAGAATATTATTACCTTTTTAGTCCTCAGATGGGCTAAAAAAATATAAGACAGAGAAGCATGGAGAGAGAGAGAGGAAGAGATGAGAGAGAGAAGAGAGCAAGCCCCTTTACCCTACTGTCAGAGTCCAAAGCTAAAAAAGAAAAGAAAAAGAACAAATAAGTTCTTTTAGTTTTAAACCCCCTTATATCTTCTGTTACATTATTTTTGTTTGCTTGCACATTTGCATGGCTAAATTAAGTTATAGAGCAAAATATCTCTGTTCTACTTATTATATGATCTATAATGCCTGTATATAGTATCAGACCACGTTTAGAACCTAAAGAATATTAAGAAGAAGAAGAAGAAGAAGAAGAAGAAGAAGAAGAAGAAGAAGAAGAAGAAGAAGAAGAAGAAGAAGAAGAAGAAAAAAAAAACAACCATAGATAAGGACCACAGTATGGTGATTACTAGAGAAAAAGGAGGTGGAAGAGGGCAAAGGGGGGACAAACGGTGGTGGAAAGAGACTTGACTTTGGGTGATGAGCACATGCTGCAGTGTGTAGATGATGTGTTACACAATTGTACACTTGAAACCTGTATGGTTTGATTAGGCCCAATAAATTCAATTAAAAATCATTTAATCAACTTTCTTATGTTATAGATGAAAAAAAATGAGATCCAGAAGTAATCTGTGTGTTGTTGGTTGTAGAGTTCTAGCCCTTTGAGTTCTGATTGTCCACCATGATCTGGTGTCAGAACCATGACATAACCTTGTTTCTTAAAGGTTTTCTTGTTTGATTAAAACTGAGGATTTGCAGGGAGGGCGGGAAGCCCTGGGTTGAATTATAGTGGCAGAGTATTCTTTCAAGTACCTGTTCTTAATAGTGTGTATGTCCTTGCTTCTCTGCTCTAATAGCCTGCCTACTGGGACAAAGGGGCACAGGTGAGACAACTGTGATGGATTCCTAATATCATTATTAATTACATTGTTCTCACTTTCCATAATGTATTGTCTGATGCTGAGGGAAAATACACTCTTGACTGCCCATTCACTTCAATGAAAAACTGTGTATCCCCTGCACCCTTCATATAAATACCTTGTGAGCATCTCCAAAGAGACATAGGTCATCTCAGCTACTAATGTTAGCTTCACTTTAGGAAAATTTCTAATATAATCTTGACTATGCCTTGAAATATCACTTGCCTTATGGCCAGAGAGCTCAAGAATACTTTTAGACCCCAAGGCACTGGGGTCTCTCTAAGTCTCAGTGGTACACACTTTATCTTTGGAATCGTATCAGGAAATCCATTTAAACTCAGTTTTTTATGAGAGGGAACATTGCTCCCATCATTTGCCTTACACCCAGTTTGTTTGGAAAATTAAGAGCTCATAAAAGAGGATCTGGTTGTAGTTTCTATCTCCTCTACTTTTCCAGTTGGATGAGACTTTTATAAATGCCCAAACACTACTCCCAATAAGGATTTGTCATCTGTTGTCAAAATAGTCACACACAATTCTTATTTTGAAGTTGAGCTTTGGATTTACTTACGTGTGTTTTTTCTTTGCCTCATTGGCTTAATGTTTTAAGCTCTATAGTTATGATAATATATCTTCAAGTTCCATTTCTAAATCCATCAATAACATTGCAATCCAATTCTGAAAAAGAAATTAGTCAGTGTCGGTATATTAATCATTCAAAAACAATAAAAATAAAATTGAGGGCATAACACTTGTTGCCTGGAAGTGTTGAATAAGTAAACTCTTCTGGGAGATTTATCCTCTGGATTTACAATTTTCTTTCCCAATAGAATTGAGTTTTGTCTCTTAGAATTAAATTGAAGATCGCCTTCACTGAGTCATACTACCACGGAAATATATTTTTGAAGAGAATATTTAGAACAGAAACCATGTGTAGAGAGAGCATGATTTTTTACTTCTTGCTTTTTTTCTAGTGGTCAGTAAATTTTAATACATGATCCTTGTGAATGAAATGATTCCACAGATGTTTCTAATTTATCTGAATTGATTTCAGCCTTGAAATTTCCAATGAATAAGTAAGTACCTAAGTCAAACAGTCAGTCAATAAATTGAATTGAATAAAACCACCTGTAGACAAGTGCCAAGGGCGGAAGACACGTTGCATGACGACAAATGATGCTAGATAGAATTTCACTGAGATAATGAACATGTTAACGTTCCAAAGCATTCCCTTATTCAGTGTACACTGTCATCCTATTTAGAAAACCACATGCATGATGGAAGTGTTTAAACAACAGAAACTGAAGCATAGATTAGGGGGAAAACGTATTTTCCTGTTTATGCACCCGGTGAGTCCAAGATGGATAGATTTAAGTTAGGGACTTTGGTGTCCAGGGGATCAGACCCTGCATCGTTGAGCTCTGCTCTTACGTTCTTGTCTTCATTCTTGAGGCTTTCTCCTTGATAGTTGAAGGAGGCTCCAGGCTCATAATCCTATTGATTTCAGGAAAAATATAGAGAAGCACTCTCCTCTAGAATTTTTCAAAATGTCACGAGTCATCTATTTGGTCAGATCCCTACCCATGTACCCATGAGGCTAATAACTGTTGGCCAAAAGATGAGAAAGCACATGGGTTAACTCTGGATCAGAGTTCATGCTTTACTGCCAGAGGGCATACAAGGCGTAGTGATTGACAATCTCACCTGAGTCACATGGAAAAAAGAATGGGCACTTCTCTAGTTGAAAGAGGGGGGTTGGACATAAAATCATAATAGATGTTGATTACATCTCATTCTTGAGCTTTATAAAAAGATGTATTCTCTTTACCACCTGTCTAAAGACATTCTCATTCTAAGCAGTGTGCCAGTAGAAAGAGTCGCCTCTTGCTCAGGCAACTTGAGTGAGGCTTGAGTAAGACTCTTCTTTGTAACTGATGGTCAAAAAATTCAGGGATGTTTAACTTAAGGCTACATTTTCCCATTTCCCTCTTGTCTTCCTGAACAGCTTCTGTAGCTCTTCAATTTTCTAACAACTATGAATACTAATATGAGTCAAGCAATAAAAAAGGTGGTCTGGTTGGCTACATGACCGTTGGGACATGAGTCAGAGGGTCTGGATTTCCATTCTATGCCTACTTATTAGGAGCAAAACTTTAGTCAATTTTTATAAGCTCCATGAGTCTGTGATTTCTCATGTGTCAAATTAAGAGCATAATTTATTTCATCAATATTTCTTTCTTGAGCACGTAGAGTACCCCAGGCATGGAATACAGCCATGAAAAAGAAAACAAAGACAGAAGAGGCCTCCATATTGGGTTTCATTCCAGTGTGAGGGAGACCAGCAAGAAATAGTTAAATAAATAAGCAAACAAATAAGGTAAATTAAGTAGTCCTAAGCGCTCTGAAGAAAATGAAATGGAGTAATGAGAGAGCAAATGATGGGTGAGGGAGTTGTGGGGACTGTTTAACTGGGATAATGAGAGAAGGTCTCTTTAAAGGGACATAAATATGAGCTAAGACCTTAATAATGAGAGTAAGTTAGTCGCATGAATATTTAGGAAGAATGTGTTCTAAGCAGAGGAAAATAAAGCACAGAAGTGCTAAGTTGAGAATCAGCTGGGCTGATTTAAAGAGTAGCAAAGAGGCTCAAGCATCTAGTCCAGGCATCCTCAGACTACGGCCCACGGGCCACGTGCCGGGTGTTTTTGCCGCCGCTGCCTGTCCTGCTTAAAATAAGGTACGTGCAGTGTGCTAGGAGTTTGTTCACAGTTTGTCTTTTTTAAAACCGTAGTCCGGCCCTCCAACGATCTGAGGGTACAGTGAACTGCCCCCCTGTTTAAAAAGTTTGAGGACCCCTGGTCTAGTCCATCATGAGGAAAGAGAAGCGGGGAATCAAGTTCAGGGAAACTGACAGAGGCCACCTTTGCATGGGTTTAGGCATGGGGGTGACATGATCCAATTTTTGCTTTTAAAACAGTTTTTCAAAAGGCTTGTCTAGGGATGGGGGTGAAAGTGATGACTCCAGTTAATGTTGTCATAACCAAGGCAAGATGTGTTGGTGGCTTGAAAGTGGCGATTTGGAATGAAGGTAGCAATAAGTGGTTGTATGTAGGTTTTGTTAGGAGACATCATGACAGGGCCTACAGATAAACTGGACATAAGGAGGGAGGCAAGAGATTGTACCGATCTCCAGGATTCTACTCCAGAGCACCAGCATATGTGTTGTTTAAGTTAATAATGTAGGAAGACTGGTGATTGAACAATTAGAGTTTTGCCTTCTAGATATAAAGTGCCATGGTTCTATGACTGGCATGAACTGGGCAAGCGAGGGCAGCATTGCCCACACTCGGAATCCCCCCAGGTCACTCAGGAGCTAGGGGAATGCAACAGACTGAGGAGCGTTTCGACATTCTGATTCGAACAGTATCGTAGAAGCTTTTTGACACATTACAACAAATGTGGAAATGTCAGATATTCTTTTTAGCTCACTGACAGATTTTTTTTTAGCCTCTCTATGATTTCTTTTCCTAAATTTGTAGGCAGACATGAATTTGGCAGTTGCTATAGAAATGGAAAAATTATGACATGCTGAACTACTTCATGACTAGATTTATCTTGGAAATATATTTCCTCTACATTCTTTCCTCCTAATTAATTACAACTTTGAACATTTGGGTAGCAGATAAATTGACAGAAGGCTTTGCCCCCTTTGGCTGAAGTAATCATAATATAGTGAGTACTCATCAAATTGTGTGACCCCCAGACTATGCTAAGGAGAACTGTGCTTTTCAGAGCAGAAAACTAGAAATACTTTATGATATCTGGACAGTGTTTGAGACTGCAGCAGTTGCATGATGTCAGTGAAGGTAACTAGTAACAAGGGTTTCTGTTGTACAGAAAACAGATAAAAGTAACATCCATAAAGTTGTTAGAGGTTAGTATTCAAGGTGGTTTATAATGGATAATCCAAACAATGTTAACTCGCGTGACGTTTGCAATTGTATGAATGAGAAAAGGGTAGAAGGCTCTTCTGAATTATGAAATTATGAAACTACGTAGGTATCATTATGTATCTCCCCTCTTCCATATCTCTGTCTGCATGTAGATTTCAGAAAGGAACACATGATAGTTTGAGAGATGATTAGCAAAGAGAAAGATACACCCACCACTCAATTTCTTCCCCTTTTAGAATTTATTCTGCAGGACACAATAGGGTCAAGATTTTCAGGGACTACAAAAAATGCCTTGCCAGTGAGGTGGACACTCCAATTTGGCTTTTAAAAAAATGGAAATAATAACACCTATAAAGGCAGTGAGAGTGGTTTAGAGCATCTTTATAGCCCATCCATACTGGGTGATGCTGTGTCTATATGACAGCCTAAGGACCCTAAGCCCATGCCACTGGTTTCACTCCTGAGTCCTTGTCTACTGTTCCAGTAAGACACAGTTTTGTGGGCTTATTGGCATTTCAGATTTGCTTTATAAAATATCACTTTATGTCCTTTGCCCTATTTTCTTTTTTTTAACCATTTGCCTATGTAAGTTATAAATATCTTTTCTGAATTTGCTTGTGTCATGTAATTTTATGGTGGGTTTTTCATACAGATATTTTTAGCTGGTACAGAGTCAAAACATTCAGTCTTTCTCTTTCATAGTTTCAAGCTTTGGCGTCATATGTAGGAAATCTTCTCTTGGGCACCTGGTTTCTGTCTAGGCCAGTTTTTCCTTTCTGAAGAAACCAGTATTATTGTTACTTTATGATCCTGTGATTGATTGTAATGCAAGGTGAGAGATACAAATTCAAGTCTATATATTTTCTTAAATGGTTAACCTTATGAGACTAGGGCCTCTATCTTCCAAGGCCTGACACCATGTACAGTGCAGTGGGCTCTTTAATAAACTATCTCTAGATCCTAATGGCTTCCTATGGTAATGTTAACATAAGAAGCATTCAAACCTGGGAAGAATTTTGTGAGTTTATTTGAGCCACACTGTTGACAAATGCCAGGAAGCAGAATCTCAAGAGATTGAAATAATGCTCCAGAGAATGGCAGCTTTGCACCTTATTTTATACATTACAATCAGAGGAGACATAAGTGGGTTACATAAAATCCGTTGGTGACAGATTAGGGAGACAAGAGAAAATAAATCAGAGAAAACTCTGGCATTAGATAGAGTAAAATGATAGACACTTCTTTTACTTAGGTGGGTGCAGGATAGCTAACAGTCAACAATCTAATAAAAGAGTAATATGCAAATTGACCCTCCATTACACCTAAGCCCACCAGCCAAGCCATGCCCACCAGCCAGTCAGAGTGACGATATGCAAATTAACACAGTCAACATGGCAGCCAGCAGCCACAGAGCTAGAGCAAACAGTTTGCACCAGCAGTGGAGGAAACTGCCTGCCTAGGCCGGCTGTGGCCTCCGCTCAAGGCAACAAAGTTTCAATTATAGAAGATAAATAAACCCCAGAAACCTGCTTCCAACCAGCCTCGCTGGGACCTTGGGTCAATGGGAGCTGTGGTCAGCCTGAAAACAGCCCTCAGCCACTTACCCAGGCTGGCCAGGCACCCCAATAGGGACCCGAAACATGAAGGGGATGTGGGCAGCCTGAAAACGGCTCTCAGCCCCTCACCCAGGCTGGCCACACCCCCATGGGGTGAGGGTCCACACTGGGGGGCTTGGTCAGCCTGCAAACAGCCATCAGCCCCTCACCCAGGCTGGCCATGCACACCAGCAGGTGGACATCCTCCACAGGGTCCCAGACTGCGAGAGGGCACAGGCTGGGCTGATGGACCCCCCCACCCCCCTGAGTGCATAGCGTTTTGTGCACTGGGCCTCTAGTTAACATGATAAAACAATGAGAGGATTTATGGTCTCCCCCCTGTTTTTGCCCTGTGGGGTCTGGATAAAGGAATGTTTTCACAGATGCAAAAGACAATAGACATGCTTACTTAGGGTAAAAATTGACCTTTGTCAGGGAAGGTGTGGGCCTAGGACATGACTACCCACCATAAACTGCTTTTAGTTAAAAGTTTTAATTTCAGACCATCCTTTCTGGTTACTTTAGGTCTCTGAGTTTGCGAGGCTGCCATACAGGTCCTCCCTCAGCTAGTCAGGTTAGCATGTTGTCCCTTTTCGTCCACAGTATATGTGGCTCATAAACATGAAGGCTAATAATCTGATTCCTGGCTGTTAAATGAGAGAGCTGAATTTTAAGGGCAATATAATACTTAGTAAGAACAGAGGAATCCTCTTTAGGCTCTAGAAACTTTATGGATTTTAAAGACTTTTTAAAGACACAACACACCAACTTATTCTAACCCAATGAGAGGCAGCATGGGGATGTAGAAAGCTTTCAAGTGAGACAGGTTCATGTTTGAATTATAAATTTACTGCTTGCTTTTGACTCCACATGTTGTTACTGATCTCCTAGACTCTGTTTTTCTGTCCCCACTGTGGGAATAAAAATGCTTACTTTCCAGGAACATTGCAGGAATTGCAGTGTTAGCATACACAGAGCACCAGGCACAGTGCCTATTGGAATAAAGGCTGTACTAATCCTAGCTGCCTTTTCCACTTTTCTGGAAGCATCTTTCTAACGTTCTCAGAATTTGAGAGAGCTGTCAGTACATGTTAGCATAGAAATCTTACCACTTGTGTTCCTTATGTAAACTTTTATATGGGGGTCATTTTATCCCATCTAGAGAGGGTTTACTATTCTCTCAGTTGTCATTGTGGTCCTAGTGAAAAGTCAGATTGAGTGAAATGCAGGACTGCCAAGTTGCAGGGATTTGCAATTAAATATCTTGTTTCCCAAAAGATCACACAGCTAATGTAGTGGTGGCGAAACCTGCACCACAGCACACGGCTACTGATACATGTGTCTCATTCTCAATTAAATAAATGCCTCTCTTTACTCGATAGAACATTCAGCAGCGTTTAAAGCTAGCTTTTGAATTGCCCTTTTTATGAGCCAGTCATATGTTCACATGTTCACATCATCTGAACTCACACGCTCACATGATATTCTGTCGCCCAGGGAAATGCTGACTGAATTGCTTAATGATCCGAAGGATAACAGAAATGTAAAGAAACTAATCATGTGTCTACTGGGTAGCAGTGATATAGTCACTGTTGAGAGCACGTGCCAAAGCAATGCATTATGGATGGGAGCTCTTCCTCGTGTTCCACCCCATGGACAGAAGGCCCTGCTTGTCATCCTATAAAAAGCATACCGTGCCTGGGAACAGACCATATTCTTACATCCTTGCCCTAAAAGGCTCAGCATGCTTCTTTACACATAAAATAGAATTCTCTCTAGCAAACTAATGAAATAGAGTGAAAAGAAAAGAATATCATCAGGAGTGAAAAGAAAATGCTCGCTGAGGTTCTGTCACTCAGTGCTGCGGATGTCACATGTTAAACTTTTAAATAGAAACTTGGTCAGATTTATCCTTTATATATTGTATCCTTTTGGGGTCTTTCATAAGAAATCCTGCCCCACTCCAGTGACAAAAGTGTTCCCCAATATTTTCTTTTTAAGAGCTTTAGAAATTTAAAAAAATCACATCGAAACCTGCTCTTTGTATATAGCACAAGGTAGGAAGCTAATTTTATTTTGTTTTTCCATATTGATTAATTCTAGCACCATTTTTTGAATTGTCCTTTTTGCCCCTAGAGATCCGTGATGCCATTGCTATCATATACCAAGTTATTGTAGATATTTGGGTCTGTTTCTTTCTTTTTAAAAACGGTTTTATTGATTTTTAGAGAAGAGGGGATGGGAAAGGGAGAGAAAGAAACATTGATGAGAGAGAACCATCCATTGGCTGCCTCCTTCGTGTACCCTTGTGGGAATCAAGCCCTCAACCTTCGCTTGTGCCCTGACTGGGAATCGAAGTGGCAGCCTCTTGGTGCATGGGACATTGCTCAACCAGCTAAGCCACACGGCCAGGGCTATTTTTCTTTTTAAAAATACCTTTGGGTCTATTTCTGAATTCTATTCCATTCCATTGGAGCTATTTATCTCTCTGTGTTAAAGTCATACCGTTTTAATTATGATAATCCTATTAAAACCATTTGCATGTGATATAACAAACACCTCCTCCTCCTTTAAAATCGTCTTAACCAGTTTGGTTTTTTTTTTCTATCATATTCTAAAATTATCTTGTAAATAGCCTATACAAGTTGCAGCCAATTTGGTTTTTTTATTGACATTGCATTGAATTATAGAATAAAGTGGGATTTTAAAAAAATAATATGGGATGCCCTGGCTGGTTTGGCTCAGTGGATAGAACATCAGCCTGCAGACGGAGGGGTCCTGGGTTCAATTCCATTCAAGGGCACATGCCCTGGTTGCAGGCTCAATCCCCAGTAGGGGGTATGCAGGAGGCAACCAATCGATGGTTCTCTCTCATCATTGATGTTTCTCTCTCTCTCTCCCCCGCCCTCTCTGAAATCAATAAAAATATATTTTAAAAAATAACATTATGGGGTACTTCCATCTGTGAACATGGGATATAGCTTCATTTATTTAGGTCTTTTGTCTATCAATAAAGTTCTATAATTTTCTTAAAACAATAAAAGGAACCTGATTAAGTTTCAATGCTACCAGCAAACCAAGCTGGGCTTCTGCATATCCTACGAAGGATCCGTTCCCAAGCAAAGTGTGAGCCAGGCTGGTTTTTATGTTCTGCTGGCTTTCCCTTCCTGTTCGGCAGCAGGCCCTTTTCCTCCCAGTGCCTGGTACTTACTCCCTTCAGAAAGCAGCCTTGCTTAAGAGTGCTAACTTGTTCTATCGCGTTACAGTAAAACCAGCTTTTCCACTGGCAGCTGCATGACCTTGCCTTACTTTTTTGTTGAAATTAACAAATTAATGCCTAGTCTTCAGAAAGGCTGCCATCCCAAATGGCTGGAATGCTGATATTGAAAAAAATCCATAAACATTTTTCATTTTGTTTTATTCTTTTTGCAATGAAAATGATAGGAAGTAGTTGAGAATTCTAAAAATGTCCTTAATTTTATCTGAAAAATGTATTCATTAGTAATGAGAATTATTTTGTTTTTCTGAAAACCCTGAGAGAGTGTATATCCTGCATTGAAGATATATATATATATATATATATATATATATATATATATATATATATATTATGCAGTGTCCCCATGGGAGCTTTAGAAATTTTAAAAAAATCACATCGAAACCTGCTCTTTGTATATAGCACAAGGTAGGAAGCTAATTTTATTTTGTTTTTCCATATTGATTAATTCTAGCACCATTTTTTGAATTGTCCTTTTTGCCCCTAGAGATCCGTGATGCCATTGCTATCATATACTAAGTTATTATATATATATATATATATATATATATATATATATATATATATATATATATATTATGCAGTGTCCCCATGGGAGTTCAACTGGAGACCGGGAGTTCTGCTGCTTGCTGTGATGTGTACTGAGCACCAGGGGGTGGTGCAGAATGAAGGGAGGCCTCAGGCTGGCAGCTGGGGACGGGGGGCCCCTGGCTAAACATCTGGAAGAAAGGCCCCAGCCTGCAGCTGGAAGGCTCTGATTGGCCCTGATCACTGGCCAGTCCTAGACCCTACACATGTACGATTTTTGTGCACTGGGCCTCTAGTTTAACATAATATTAACTCTTTCAGGGTTATCAGTGAAACAAAATAATGAAATATTTTTACATTCAAATTATCTATTTAATTGGGGATAATTTTTAGGTCTCAAGGTAAAGTATTGAGATTTTACAACTGAATTATCTGCAGGTAGTAATTATGCATAACTGAAAGGACAGTTAAATGACTGTATGGGTTAATGGTACTCATAACATGAGACCATATTTAATTTAGGACTAAAGTTCATGAAGTTTATGTATAGCTTTCCCAAAAGTGAATTAGACATGCAGTGTCTTGCATATGATAAGATAGCCATTTGTTGAATGAATGAATAAGTGTATGAATGAGGAAAACATAATAGACCTCTGCTGCTTTAACAATTCTTAGTTCAGACTAAGTCTTGGTCCCAGTCTATTTTTCTGTCCTCTGTAATTTGGTAAGTATATATTTTCCAGGGTCAAGTGCTAGTAGGTAATTTTATATACTTTTATTAATAAAAGTGATACAGAAACTCTTTCATGATTACTGTACTGTAATTTTACCTACAATAACCATATATAACATTTTTAAATGTTCCTACTATTTTTTCTTGAATTGGACCATTCAGACCTAAAACCAAACTGATAAAATATGTAACATTCTTAGCTTCAGCAATACAGAGAGAATTGAGCTGTAATTAAATGAATTTTCTTTCCCATTTGGAGAATGTCAGTAAAATGAACAGGGAATTAATTATTAATAATTGAGATAAAAATAATACTCATCTAGGTGAGTATATGGATTGGGCAGACATTGCCTTAAAATTACTTTCGAGGTAAGGATTTTCAACAAATTCAATGAATTACATTTAATCTTAATGATCACTTCCTTTGTGGTTTTCTTTTTAAAAAATATATATATATTGATTGATTTCAGAAAGGATGGGATACACACACACATCGATGATTAGAGAAAACTCATTGAACAGCTGGCTCCTGCACGCCCCACACTGGGGCTCAAGCCTGCAACCCAGGCATGTGCCCTGACTGGTAATTGAACTGTGACCTCCTGGTTCATGGGTCCACGCTCAACCACTGAATCATGCCGGCCGGGCCTTTACGGTTTTTTTCACTATAAAGTATGTAAGCATTTTGAGTCATCTTCAGCTCCCATGTGTGCTAGCAGCAGTGCTTGCGATTGGTGGAGGGCAGGTGTGGATGCTCCTGGCTTGGCCCCAGGTTGGTGAGATTTGCTAGCATCCAAATAAAGGCAGTGCCTTGTGGTCTCTGTTGTCTGAGTAACATAGGGGTCCGGCAGCTTCAAGCAGTAGCTGTCTTTGTAGATATCTATGGTCACAGCTGCCTTCCACTCCTCTGTCTTCCTGTTGTGATGAGAGCAGTCTGTCTTGCATCCGTAGGTTTTGATGGGCAGCAGCAGCAGCTGCCCGCCTGAGGAGAGCTCTCCTGCAGATCCCTAGTTTCTTGAGAGCCCTGGTAGCAGCATGCATCCCTGTTGCAACTCTAGCTCTTCAGGATCTGGTATGTGACCATTCACTCTCCTCAGATGGGCACCTTTTCTTATCCTTGGCATACCCACTGAGATGTCAGCTGAATATGTTGGAAAACAGATGTAAACTTTTAAATGGCAACTTCCTTTCAAATACATAAATGATTTACAAACAAAGAAAAAATAGAATGTCATCAGGCATTTGGCCACTTCTCCATGTCTTCAAGCCTTGGTACTCCACATGCATAGGCAAGAGTTGTGATCTGAACTCTGGTTCCCACCAGGACCCCCAGACGCACCTCTGTGGAGGTTTCTTTTATTCCCCCTAGGGGTTACCTGATTTAGGATGGGCAGGAAACACAGTCCTCTCAAGGTTTGGAGTGTGAAGGTTAAGTACAGGAGCTTAAGATAGTGTTCAGATGTGATATTGTCACATAACAAAAATATATATACACTGAGTGGCCAGATTATTATGACCTCCAGACGTTTGTAGGCAAATTAGCTATAATTTTGTGCTGAAGCTGCTAGAGGGCCAGACCATTATAAATAGGGAAGCAGGTTGTTTACCATGACAGAAGTGATTTTTTTCTGAAGATATGGGTAAACAACGCGATTTAACAGCCGTTGAACGTGGGATGATGGTTGGCGCTCGGAGGGAGCCATGGAGCGAGTATCAGCAAAACAGCCAAAGGCCTGTTCGAACACCTTTGCTGTCTGCAGTTACCAAGATAAAATGTCTCCAATTTGCACAGGAACACAAGGATTGGACAGTTGAACATTGGAAAAAAGTCATGTGGTCTGATGAATCACGTTTCCAGTTGCATCACGCAGATGGCAGAGAGAGAATTTGGCAGAAGCAGCATGAAAGCATGCACCCCACATGCATGAGCACAACCCTTCAAGCTGATGGGGGCAGTGTTATGGTTTGGGGCATGTTTTCCTGGCATGATTTGGGCCCTTTAATTCACATGGAACAACGTCTGAATATCACAACATACCTAAGTATCATTGCTGATCAAGTTCATCCTATCATGTTGATGGCGTATCCCAGTGGAGATGGCTTCTTCCAACAAGACAATATGGCATGCCACGGTGCTTGTATTGTACAGGAGTGGTTTCAGGAACATGAGGGAGACTTTACCTTGCTTAGGTGGCCCCCGCAATCACCAGATCTCAATCCAATTGAGCATTTGTAGGACGAAGTTAAAAGAACCATCAGGCAGCTGGTTCCACAACCATCAAATCTCACAGAGCTGGACAGTGCTATTCATCAGGCATGGTGTCAGATTCCTTGCATCACCTTTCCATATCTCGTGGAGTCAATGCCAAGAAGAATCGCTACAGTATTGAAGGCTACAGTATTGATTGGCCCAACGAAGTACTGATGGGGTGGTCATAATAATCTGGCCACTCAGTGTGTATTTGGTCTTTGCCCCCAGTTCCTGGCAATGAAATGCTGGTAATTTCCTGAGTGATAGGGATGAGAGGAGCATCTTTTGTTATTCATAATAAGCCCCTTTTCACCAGACCCGAGTTTGTGTTAATGAGATGACGGGTGGCTAGTGCTTCTGATAGCTTCAGGATGGGCTGGTTCCTAGAGGAGCCAACCATGTCATCACAGGGATGGAACTTTCAGCCCCAGGGAGGGGAAAGGGACTGAAAATTGAGTTAATCATCAATGGCCAATGCCTTAATCAGTCATGCCTACATAATGGGCTCTTCATAGAAAAACCCATATGAAGGGGTTTAGAGAGCTTCCAGGTTGGTGAATGCATCCATGTGCCCGGAAGGTAGCACACCCAGTTCCTACTGGTCCTGCCTCTTTGTGCCCTTCTCCAGCTGTTCCTCTGTATCCTTGACATTCTTTATATAAACCAGGACTAGTAAGTAGTGTCTCCCCAAGTCCTGTGAGCCATTAGAGCAAATTATGGAATCTGAGGAGGGGGTCATGGGTATCCCCAATTTATAGTCAAGTAAGATAGAAGTGGGGGTAACTTGGGGGACTCACTACTTGTGATTGGCATCTAAAGTGGGGGTGGGGCGCAGTCCTGTGAGACTGTAACCTTAACCTGTGGGGTTTGCTAACTCCAGCTGGTAGAGTCAGAATTGAATTAAATGCAGGACACCCAGGAAGTATCCACAGAGAACAGGAGAATTGTTTGGTGTGGAAAACACACAAATGTTTATATGGTAAGTGTTCTGAGTAGAGAACTAGTTTTCCTTGAGCCCCCAATTTGGGTTAGTGTACATTCTTAAAGGGTAGACATCAAGAACACTGACCCTACAGCCCGACCACTTGGTTCAGACACTGATCCTGTCAATCAACTTGTTTAGCAACTTCATCTCTACGAGCTGTCTTTCCCACAACTGCACAATAGAAATATTAATAACATGAGGCTCATTGAGTTTGAAGAGGATTATGTGATTTAGTATTTATAAACAACTTAGACACTTCTTGGCTCATAGTAGAAGTATAATGCTTACTTACATGAATAAAATAGAGTAGAACAAATCTGAATTTTCTTGTAAGGCATTGCCCCCTGGTCTCCATATCTTTTTGTCTCGTGGAAAGGTCATCTTGTATTTCTATTTATACTTTTTATCATTAGCCTTTGATGTTTAACTAGTATCTTTACATTATACCTTTCTTTGATTACCGTGAAAGGCTAAACAATAGAAAAAACTTTCTATTGAAATATTCCTACTCAAGGATACAATAGGAAATGCGTATTCACTGAGTTAAGAATACCACTATGTATTATTTCTTCATAATTTTATTTTTAATTAAAAATATAAAGAGTACTGATGTTGCCAGTATGAATTGGGGTTCCTGCAGTGTTGAGAGAAATGCACTTTGGGGCCCAAGCATGGAAGGATGAGGTGTAGTGGTAAGACTTATTGAAGCTGGAGTAATAAGCACAAAGGGCTGTCCCCAGGTCCTCTGTGTCCGTGTCTCATCCGTGGCCAGGTGGTTGAGTTCCATCTCACTGTGGAAGAAGCCCAGCCTACTCTTCATCAAGTTCAGAAGAGGGACCAGGGTCCAGAAATTCTGTGCCATCAGTTCAGTCCATGCCAAAACTCAGTCCAGTTCAGTCTTTGTCCCCATCTGGCTAGCTTGTTCTCTGTTCCTGGCTGTGTTTCGGCTGGCGCAGTGCTGCTATAGTCAGGCTTGTGCTCAGATCCACATGGCTGCCATGACCGCACAGCTTCCAGGCCCACAGCTGAGTGGTTGTTTGACCTGCACGGCTGCTATGTAAAGAAAACACACGAGCTCACAAGACCATGAATCGACAGGCGAATGGTTGTTAGGGAGAGGCCTTTATTAAGCTTTGTTTGTATTATCTCAGGCTTTCAGAATGAACAGTCTCTTACCCAATCCCTCACAGACTTGGGTTGGGTCCCCTTTTTCCAGACTAGATTCCTTGCCCTTATGGTCACCATCTTGGCTTCTACTGCAACATACCCCAAAGTTCTGCTGTATCATCTGGTTTCTACCCTGCATGCACTTTCTTCCCCCTGAGCCATCTCGGCTTCTATTGGGTATGCACCCAGCAAAGGCATTTCCTTCACATCTTCTCTGGATAGTCCTGCTGCTGTGACAGTGGTACCCCAGGAATTTGAAAATCGAGTCCTTCCTCGCTACATGGAGATGGAGGGGTGTCAGCCCCTTGGCAGAGCAATGTAGCTGTCTTCCTGGAGTGTGTGAGGATACAACTTCTGACCTAATTAAGTGTAGCCAGTTTTGCTTTCTTTTATTAATACCTACCTACCTATGCTAAAACCCCCATGCTATGAGAAAAGAATCAATGTGCATTTCTTCTCTGCTGCTGAAAACTAGTTCAATAATATGTCCCTTATCTGAAAAACAATTATGTATTCTGTCTGTATCAGTGATTTTTTAACCAGGAGCAATCTTGGGTACCTTTCTTTTCTCAAAAGGGACATCTGTCAATGTCTAGAGACTCATTTTGGTTAAGAAAACTAGGGGGAAGGAGCTACTGGCATCTAGAGAGTAGAGGCTAGGGATGCTGCTAAACCTACAGTGCACAGGACAGTTCCCCATGATGAATAAGTATCCATCCCAAAATGTTGAGAAACTGAGTCACATACAGGGTCTACATAATTTATGCTTACTCCTTATAAGTTCTTTAAATTTATCCAGTTTTTGTCGGCTGGCTATCTTTGAAAAATGTATTATATACGGAACACATACTGAACTGAAAACCGCTGAGTTCATAATAATTTTGATGATCCAATGCTGATGGCCCCAGTCTGATGTCAGTGTTACCCTTCAGTTGGTTGTGCTGGTCTTCTATCCTCTTCCTTCCCTTAAATGCAGGTGACTATCTTGAACTATAGATTCTTGCCAGCCATGTGCCATGCAAACAGAGATTGGAGTTGATTTGAGTCATATGGACACACATGTTGGGATAGGTGGAGGACCTTGCTTGCCTTTATAGCACTGTATGTACTATCTGATATATCAAAAAGATAAAATACTTTCAAAAGACAAATATCAGAAGCCTTTTTATTACCTCTTTCGTAATGCTAATAATTTATTGTGACATTTGAGTCATTGTGATATGTAAGATGATTGGGTAGAAGGGACACTGGACATGCATGGACGTGGCCAGAGGTCATCTGTAAAACCTTTGTGAATGTTTTCTCCTGGAGTCAGCCTTCAGACAGGGCAGTCTGCTTCCATGATATCCCAGGGCATTATTCGTAAGATTACCTGGAGACTTAGAAACCCTTTTGGTCCAGTCTTCTGTATTATAAACTGAATGTCTAAGAGATGAAGACAGTGTGTGGTGACAGTGGGAAGACAGGAGTGTCTTCTACCGGGAACAGAAGGCACTAGAATTTCATCTGTGATGCTAGAATTTGGGAGATTGATAGTCCTTAATGTTATTCAAATGAGATCTTAAGCATTTCATAGATGATGAAAATTAGGTCAATCTGCTCTTTAGTTTAGTCAGAATTTAACAGTGCATTCCTTGTTTTATCTTGAAAACTTTTTCTGAATTTTAAGGAAAGCACGTCAAGAATTCTAAGCAAGGGGTGGGGGATGGGTAAGGAGACCAGGTGTTTATTTTCCAAGATTGTTGTGACAACAATATGAAGAAAACATTGGAGGGAAACAGGATTGGAGGCAGGGAGATCTCTTATAAACTCATCAGAGCAAAGCCCACCCTGAAGCAGTTTTAGTTGGAATAGAAAAGAAGAAATGGGCTGGAAAGTTAATATAGGATTAGAATTTATAGCACTTGCTCATAAATCAAATGTATGAAGTGGATAGCAGGGATGGGGTGAACTATGAGGAGATAGCTACCAGCCGAGATTAGCTGAAGAGGTGAGTGATAATGCCATTCATTAAACTAGAGAAATCAGGGTCAACCTAAGGACTTAGGGGAGAATGACAAGTTGAGATGTTGATTGAGAAGTGACTATGGAACACATCCCCTACCCCCCCAGCAGAGAGAATAAAAACATTAATTCAATAAACAACTTTTCTAAAGATACATATTTTGAGGTCACCAGGATATCGTGGTAAATAGTGAAAAGATACTGACTTGTCAGGGTAATACTGAGACTTGAGTCTCCTGACTTGAGTACAGTTCTGCATGAGACAGATGGTGTTCCTCTTACGGGAACACTACGGAAATATGTTAATAATTAAATGGCATTTCCCCTTCATATTCTGGATATATCTGAATTTGGCATTTCTCTTTATAGATTTAAATGTTTAAATCTAAGTATCTCTATTTTATATTCAATAAATATTCCACATTATATTTTATTTCATACATATCTCATTATAATACATTCTTATAAATATTTTTATTTGTAATTTATCATCAATATAGTTCATTTTCTTATAACAATGCTCGAATTTTTAGAACAAATCACTGACATGAGATGTTGTCATGTTTGTTCAAGAATATTCCCAGGCAGTCCTGGCAATGTGGCTGGGAGGTGGGGCTGGGCAGAATGTAGGAAGTTGGTCTTCAGTCTGACTCTAATCTATTTGAAAAGAAGAACGTCAGCCCGTGAAAAACTTAATGCATCTGCATGAGTGGAAATCAGTGGCATTGATTTTCAGGGGACTTGTTCCTTTGCTGCCATTTTAAAACTCGATTCATGCAACATTTTACAATAAGTTCATTTAAAAGATCAACAGGAACAAAGAAAATACAAAGTTTTACTTAATGCATGAAGATTACACTTTTGCAAAAGCCTTTAATTATACAAGTTTTCAGTGAGATTTGAAATTTAATTTAATCACAAATCTATAATATGCAAGTAGGCATTGTGCTTTCCAGTACTAAGAAATCTATTCTTCCACTGATGTGTGAAGGATTTAAATGGCCATCAACTCCTAACACTAATAGCTTTTCTCTTTTTCCCTCATGCATCTGCAGCATATATTGTGATTGCCCCAAGGACACTGAGCAGTGTGTTTGAGCACATTTAAGAATTAAACCCAAAAATTTTATTAAATCATAAGGACAACATGACAAAACATCTACGGTAATTATACCCACCAGATTATGACAACTTTCTTTATTCCATTAAAAATAATCAACAACTAATATATTTTTTAAAGTATTTGATTGCAAGTGGTGATATTCTTTTAAAAAATCAACTAAAACGTTTAAATTGTACTATAACAATTTACTAAGTTATCGTTAGGTTCCACTGTTTTATGATTTTCAAATTGGGCTTGTAAACATGTAACATAAACATGTGTGTGTGTATGCATATGTGTATATTTGATGAAAAATTTTCAAAAGCAAACGATAAAAGAAACATCACTTGACCAGTTGTCTATAAAGTTGCAACATCAATTGAACATCAGAATTAATTCAAGCAACTAGAAGACGAGACTCTCACACAAGGATGTGGGAATTTTATTGTAGAGTTATTGAAAAATTATCTTGATTGGTGGGTGGGTTAGGCATGTGTATACATTTACCCAAATTTATAAACTTATACATTTTGTAAAATCCATGCATTTTGCTAATGGAAATTTTATCTTAGAAAAATATTGGTAAACTATATCTAATAATGTTTATAATTAACCTTAAAAGAAATTTTCTTGGTCAGAAAGGTGGAACTAAGATAGCTGCTCAGCCATCTTACTTTCTTTTTCCTTATGCTGATGAATTATTTGAATGAGAATCTTCATCTTTGTTTCCATTTCCTCCTCATGGCTCTTCCCCTTCTTATCTTAAAAGCTCACTAATACTCGCACGCATTTATGACAGTCTGTGATTGGCATCATAATGGCCCCTCAAATGTATCTGCATTTTAAGCCCCAGAACCTGTATGAATGTTATCCCACGTGGCAAAGGGATTTAACGAACATGGCTTTTGAGATAGGGAGATTATTTTGGATTATCTGGGTGGGCCCAGTGTCATCACGAGGGTCCTTACAGGGGAAAGATGAAGACAGGAGAGTCAGAGTGAGAGAGGATGTGAACACAGAATCAGAATCAAAAGTAATATAATTGCTAGTTTGAAGATGAAGGGGGCCATCAGGCAAGCAACACATGCGGCCTCTAAAAGTCCGAAAAGGCTAGGAAACTTTCCCCCCTAGGGCCTCCAGAAAAACCAACCAACCAACCAATAAAACACAACCCTGCAGACACCCTGATTTTTGCTGGGAGAGCCATTTCAGTCTTCTGCTCTCTTGAATTGTAAGATAACTAATTTGTGTTGAGTAACCACATTTATGATAATTTGTTATAGCAGCAATAAGAAACGAATACATTGCCCTAAACTTTCAAAATTCCCTCTGTTCTTACCAATATGACACGAAACTTTCCTAGATTCTATTTTCACTTCTTCTTACCCTCTATCTCCCTGTGAAATTTTTCTCTGAGAGAATTGTTTTCTTTCAATCACAGTTTACATTCAGTATTATTTTGTATTTGTTTCTGTTGTACAGCATAGTGGTTAGACAATCATATACTATACAAAGTTTTCCCCAATATTTCCAATAAACACCTGGAACCATATACAGTTACCAGAGGCCCGGTTAATGGATTCGTGCACTGGTGGAGTCCCTCAGCCTGGCCTGCGCCCCTTTGCAATCTGGAGATGTAGGACTACCGGTTTCAGCCCAATCTCCACAGGCCAGGACTGTAGTAGTGTGCAAACCAGCAGGCAGCCAGGGAGAAGCCCAAGCCTGGGCCAGGCACCACTCCTGCTCATCCCAGCCCTGCTGGGCCTGCTGCCACTGCTGCTCAGTAGTGCTACAGGGGAGGCAGGAGAGGCTCATGCCGCAGCAGCTGCATCCTCAGCCATGAGCCAAGTGTCTGGTGCTCTCCCTATGAGAGCGCACTGACCACCAGGGGGCAGCTCCTGCATTGGGCGTCTGCCCCCTGGTGGTCAGTGCACATCATAGCAACTGATCAAACGGTTTACCAGGCGACCAGTCCCTTAGGGTTTTATAGAGAGAGAAAAAATACTACTGACTATATTTCCTGTGCTATACTTTACATCCCTGACTGTTTTGTAACTACCAATTCACACTTCTTAATTCCTTCACCTTTTCCACCTACATCAAGCATCTTCTCCAGCTACAATAGTATCATTATGGGCAAACTCACTTCTTGAGTAGGACAAAGGGAGAATTCAGAGCCACGAACTCTAACGCAAAGAGAAGTTTACTCAGCAAGCATAGTGAACATACACTGGAGAGGAAGAATCCTGTGGGCTGCTCAGAGAGCTGCCTTAGCCTTTTACAAAGAAAGTCACAGAAGCAGAAGAAGTGGACCAGCTAGGCTGCCTGGACTCGGGAAACAAGTTGCAGAAGCAAAAGAAAGGCCGGGGGAGACAGGCTCGGGGGAATAGATCAGTATAAACTGCCTCCTCCCCCCAGTTGTAAATCTCCTGGGAACCCAAAGGAGAAGGAGGCAGGTGTGTCAGGATGCTAGACAGGGTCAGTTTGAATCAGCCATCTGTCTCAGTTTCCCCATTTTACTTGCCAAGGACTTTGCCTAGCTTCTTAATGTCATTACAAGAGAACACACACACACGCGCACACTCACACGCTAAACAATGAATGGGTTAACAGTGAGATCAAGGGAGAAATCAAAAGATACCTTGAGACAAACGAAAATGAAAACACAACAACCCAAAATCTATGCAACACAGTAAAAGCAGTTCTAAGAAGGAGGGATTATTTTTTTTTAGATTTTGGATGACTTGACATCACTTGACACATAGCATTCCACATCTTTATATTATTTCTTAAATTAGGACTTCTCCAAATTGTCCTCTTTTTGTAAATGGCACCACTGCTTTCTAGACATCATGGTCAGGACAGTGAAGCACATGCCTCCCTCTCCTTGCTAAATGGCTTCCCCTTAAGAATCGTTATGTGGGGTCCCTGGTGGGAAGAGGAGTAACCTGTAGAAAAGGGTACTTGTCTGTATTAAATGAGATATAGAAAGAGGCATAGTAATCCCTCAATAAACTCTCAGTGTTCTGTGTGTCTGCACACACATCCTATCCTTCTGCAAAATAGCCTGTTCTAAATATGCAAATAATATGGAGATCTGGAAATTGCCTCGTGATTTGCATTCCTCGGTTACCAGACATTATTTCATAAAATGTTTGTGTGATTATGCCATAATTTTATTGCCCAGATTATGTGAGTAAAATAAATTTGTATCTCCCCAAAGGATTTCAGACATAGATTCTGTGTACTAAAGAATTTCCTTTCTTTTCTTCAGTAACATTTTAAAATAAATCATTCAAATGAGTTCTGCATAATGTGTTTTTTCCCCCTGTTTTTAGCTTTTTATCTCTTTTCCACAAGCCATGCTTGGGTAGATAATTTTAAAAGATTTTAGCAGTTGAAAAGTATACGGAGCAAAACTGGAAAAAGCACTTGCCACCCTCCTCCATGATTATGCCAGCTTAATGCTGGGGTATCTGAGGAGTATTGTTAAAGAAAATAAAAGCTTGTGAACCTATTATTTAGGCAACTAATTCTCTCACTTCTTCCCTGATTTATTTTTTAATTCAAGGTCATGTTCAAAGTCTTACCCTACTAGTTGCTAAATGTAATCTTTTATTTCTTTTTGTTTTTTTTTTTTTTTATTGTGGCAGGAACACTTAGCATGAGATTCATCCTCTAACAAAATTTTAAGTATGTAATACAGTATCGTTGTAGAACTGTAGAGACAGTGTTGTCAGCAGTTCTCTGTAACTTATTCATCTTATGTATTTGAGACTTTATGCCCATTGTTTAGTACCTTCCCATTTTCCCTTCTCCCAGCCCCCATAACCACCATTCTACCCTCTGTTTCTGTGAGTGTGGCTATTTTATTTGCCTCATGTAGATGGATTCATGCTGTCCTTTCCTAGCTTATTTCACTTAGCATAATGCCCTCCAGGTTCATCCGCACTGTTGAAAGTGGTAGATTTTCATTCTTTTGTAAGTCTGAATAATATCCCATTGTATGTGTATACCACACTCACTTTAGCCACTTATTTATCAGTGGATATTTCTACATCTTGACTATCGTGATTAGAGCATCATTGAATATTGGAATACTAAATATATTTTAGAGATGCTGATTTTAATTCTCTTGGATAAATGCAGGAAGTGTGTTTTCTGGATCATACAGTAGCTGTATTTATCATTTAAATAATATGTCCATACTAATTTCCATGAATGATTTCATGGATATGACAACAAAAACATTGGCATGAAAGGCAAAAATATACAAGAGGGACTTCCTCAAACTAAAAAAAACTCCTGCAAGCAAAGGAAACAGAAGAGTGAAAAGATACTGTGTAATGGGAGAAAATGTTGGCTAACCATATGTCAGAGGAGGGGTTAATTTTAAAAATGCGGGGTGGGCAAAAGTAGGTTTATGTTTTGAGTATACGAGAGTTTATTTTTTATTAATTAATTATTGTATTGTTTATTTGTATCATCAGTATGAACAATTATAAACGTGCTTTACCCACCCCTGTATACAAGAAACTCCTACAACTCAAAAGCAAAAAAAAAAAAAAGCCCAGAAGAATCTGTAATCTGATTAACACTGAGCTAAAGACATGACTAGACACTCTACAAAGATGATACACACGTGACCAACAGATACATGAAAAGATGCTCAGTATCACCAGCCATCAGGGAAATGCAAATCAAAACTACAGTGAGATGTCTCCTCATACCTGTTAGGATGATTATTATCCAGAAAACTAAAGACAGGGCCTGGTCAGGTGGTGGAGAAATTGAAACGCTGGTGCTTGTAATTTCAGTCTTCAGTGCACACTACCAAGATTGTGACTTACTGATCTATGACGAATGTGCATTACAGTGGGTTGGCCCCTCATGAAGCCAGTTCTACCACGTTGTCCAGAAGTAACAGCTTAGAATAGACGCTTGTTCAATTTTAATGTTCTGAGTGCGTCCTTCTCCCTTTTACTCTTTATTTTGTTCTTACATAATTGATAACTAAAAATAATTTTTAATATTTTTTTGTTTTCTGAATAAAGCAAAACTAGCCCAGTTCTTTAGGTTGATATAATTTGCTTAAATCGTCCTACTTATTGAGAGCCCTCTCAATATCATCAGCTAGTCATTATATTTTATGAAATTAGCACTGAACCATTCTAATAAGTGCTAGATAGCTTCTGATGAAAATTATCAGAAGAGATGTGAGAAATATTAGAATATATCTTTGATAATTTGTAATGAATAATAGCATAATCAAAGCTGGTTATAAGTGTATTTTTCAGAGCTTTAATTAGATTTTATAATTTTCTTGTTACTCAAGTTCTGCATACTGGGTAAAACATCAATTACTTTAAGAACTCGGTGTCAGTAAGAACATGAAACAAGCATCGGGAGAGAATGTTAGAACTATAGGGATTTTGAGAGACCTCTGATCTGAACTCTTCATACAGATGGAGAAAGCAGAGGTCCAGCATATGCAAATGAATGGCCCTCCTCGGCTCTTCTCTTCTGGCTAAGGGTGACTGACCTATTTATTATGTGAGAGGAGCCCGTGGGCTTCATGGTGCAAAATCCCAGAGACAGGGCAGGGAGCCTGACGTTTATTTACCTCCCACTATGTCACCTATGTGCCACTTCATACAGTTCTCAAGAAACCCAAAGAAGAAGACCTTGTGTTCCTATTCTGGAGCCCCATGCTAGTGAGGAAGCCGAAACTGAAAACCTTTTGCTCTGAGCTCAACGGTGGACTGGAAGTGTGTGTTTCCACCCACACTTATGCGAGGCCCTAACCCCTAAAGGAATTCTACTCAGAGATGGGGTCTTTGGAAGATAATTAGGGTCGGTGTGGTTCATTGAGAGCGAGACATTGTGATGGGATTAGGACCTTATAAGAGAGAGATTCTCTTCGTGTGCATGCATCAAGGGAAGGCCAGGTGAGGACACGGGACCATCTGCAGGCCAGTAACAGAGCTCCGGCAGAACACAACCTCACCACCTTGCTGGCACCCTGCTCTCAGGCTTGCAGCCCTCAGAAGGCTGAGAAAATCAATTCCTGTCAGTTACACCACCCAGTCAGTGGTATTTTGTTACGCCAGCCCAAACTAATGCATCTGTGAAAGGTGCAAAGGTACTGGGTGCGGAGCTGAGCCCCCAAGCAGGTAGATCTCTGTGCACTGGGCCCACCTGTCCCGTGGGGCTCAGAAGTCAAGCTCTGTGAGGCTGTTTCATATTTGCACTGGCCGGCCATCACTACGTAAACTATTAGCATGCCATCGTGAAAAGAAATACCACAAAGCTAAGGCGCATGTCTGTGGAGCATGTGCTATTGCCCGGTGCTGTGCGTAGTTTTTATAAAAGCTGTTCCACATAAGCTGGTTTTCTGTTTTCCTTAGTGTTGGCTCTCTTTTCCTTCTAAACGGTAACACTTTATACTCCTAGCTTCTTCAATCATTTCTCATGTCTGATTCAGGGGAGAAGTGACAGTAGGGCCCCATGTGGTTTCCTTATGGAAACACTCTGTGTGGACATTAAGAATTTGCGCAGTATCATTTCTTCAAAAACATTTGAACAGAAACTCGTTAGCACATTTTGGTGTTTCGTGTGAGCCCTGAACTGGGAGAAACTGGGCAAGTTATTATGGCAATATGGCTTTATCATTGTTTGAATGGACAATCTTGAGTCAATCATTTCATTGCTTGATCTTCCCCAGTTCTGACATCCATTCATGGCTGCTGCTTATGAGAGATTATATGAAGTAGTACAATAGCGCGTATCAGTGTTGAGCTAGCATCTGGCCTGCTATAGAGGAGCCTCTGGGGAACACACTGGTGCAGAAAGAGTCTCCATACAAAAGAGCAGAGGGATGAATGCGTGGCTGTTCCTCATATCTCCTGTCTGCACTCGGGTTTAGCCCAGATATGTTAGGTCAGCCCCATACAACCTGGAAAATGTAAGTCACTAGCCTGGCAAGGCAGTCTTTCAACTTCCTAACAAGAGCCTTTGGAGACAGAAGACTGATTAACATGAAAATGAGGAGATAGACGATATCTTAACAGGGTCACTAAGCAAAGGAAATATGATCCATTGAGATTATGGATTCATACATTCAGGAGACATGCGTAGGTAATGTGTCAGGAGCTATGCTGGCTGCTGGGGGGGAGCAGGGGAAAAGGCATAGCCCCTAAAGCTGTGGTCACATGCATCGTTTCTTAAACAGGGTTTCCTGACATTGAGAAATGCTGCTTTCTCCATTCATAGTGCACTCGACCTGTTGGAATGAATTTCACAGAATGAATCCTATAAATCGAATAGCTTATACACTAAATAAGGAAGGCCCAATAAAGGCTAAATAGCATTGTGCAGGGGTTTTAGAATCGCACAGGTATGTTGTGAATCTCTGCATTGCATGTGAAATCGTGAGCAGTAGTTATGTACCAACCCCAAACCTCAATTTTCTTGTCTACTCAGTGGTGGATAATCCAGTTACGACCTCATTTTTTTTTGTTTTCTGTTTTGTCTTTTTTGAGAGGTTAGCTCAGATGATGAATATAAAGTGATTGCTATAGTGAAGATATATAATAACCAGTTGGGGGAAATTTGCTGTTTCAATCTAATCTAATAAAAGAGTAATATGCAAATTAACCATCACTCCAAAACACCTAAGCCATGCCCACCAGCCAATCAGAGTGGCTGTATGCTAATTAAGCCAGCCAAGATGGAGGCCGGCAGCCACGGAACTAGAGCAAACAGGAGGCTTCCATTGCAACTGCCTGCCTAGGCTGGCTGGGCCTCTGCTCAAGGCAATGATGTTTTAATTATGGAAGCCATGGAGCTGAAGCAAACAGGAGGCTGCATTGCCTGCCTAGGCCTCCGCTCAAGACAACAAAGTTTCAATTATAGAAGATAAATAAACCCCAGAAACCTGATTCCAGCCAGCCTCGCTGGGACATTGGGTCAATGGGAGCTGTGGGCAGGCTGAAAATGGCCCTCAGCCCCTCACTCAGGCTGGCCACACCCCCATGGGGTGAGGGTCCCCACTGGGAGGGCTTAGCCAGCCTGCAAACAGCCATCAGCCCCTCACCCAGGCTGGCCAGGCACACCAGCAGGTGAACATCCCCCGAAGGTCTCAGACTGCGAGAGGGCACAGGCCGGGCTGAGGGGACCCCCCCCCCCGCCCCCGAGTGCACAAATTTTTATGCACCAGGCCTCTAGTGTTCTCATAATTATCAGTTGATTTAATTTTACAGAGAAGATGAGATAGGAAAAATAGTGCTGCCTTGGTTTGGGTCCCCCCTGAAATAGACCCTGAGACATATTGTTTATTTGGAAATTGATGCCAGGAAACATCAGAAGAGATCAGGGAAAAATTATGAGAAGGGAAGGAAGGCAAAAAAAAAAAAGGCATTGTCAAGCATGCCCCCAGAGCTTACTCTGCCAGGAAACTCTGGGTCTCAGTGAGGAGCACACCTTGACGCCACCTTACTGATGGTGCAGGATGTGTAGCCCCCCAACTCTGACTGTCCATCTACCCATCAATTCCCTGGCCCTCCTGTCTTGTATCCTCTAAGGCAAGGTAGGCTCCGGAGGGCAGAGAAAGCCCTCAGAGAAAGCGAAGAGGCCTTGGCAACTGGAGGTTGGTCTGTGTATTCGTTTTCTATAGCGAGTCGCTACAAATTTAGTACCTTAGAACACCCCTGCTTATTATCTCACAGTTCTTTGAGTCAGAAGGCCAGGTACAGTTTAACTCAACTGTCCGCTCTGCTTAGTCTCCCCAGGCTGCAATCAGGGTATCCGCTAGGTTGCATTCCTTCCTGGAGGCTCCAGGGATAAGCCTGTTTCCAAGTGCACTCAGATTGTTGGCCAGGTTCAGTTCCGTGAGGTCCTCTGCGCCTAGAGACGGCCCCAACTCCTGCTCAGATTCTCCATGCAGCTCCTGCCAGCCATGGTAGGTGAGGGTACTCCCATGCTTTCAATCACTCTGACTTTCCTGTCTGCTCCCTCTCTCAGATTTCAGCTGGAGAAAGTTCTCTGTTTAAGGGATCATGGTGGGCAGGTGGGGGCGGGGAGCACAGTGTGGATCCCCAGGTGGCGGGGGAAGGGGGTGGCACATGGGGGAAGGGTGCAGGCGGGGAGTGTCGTGGGGTGCTGGCAGCATCCATGGAGCATGAGGCATCCCATGGTGATAGGCATGGCCCTGGTGGCAGGCTAAGGCCTAGGGGACCCTACACACACACGATTTAATCGTGTGCTGGGCCTCTAGTAGTGTAAAAACACAGTGTCACTACGGATTCATTACCTGGATGGGACGAGGAAAGTTTTGAATAGTAAGAAAGCAGCTCCACCTGCTATGTTCCTTGATGCTAGAGATGTTCTTGGCTCCGATTTTATTTGACTGCACAAAAACGTGGCCCCTGTAAAGCTTTAATAATGTTTTCAGAAGAACAGTCCATTCCCAAAATGTAGCTAACATTTTCATACTCACATGTGAACCATTAGAAAGAAATAACTATGTTTTCAGTTTATATCTGAAGATTCTGTCCATGTCAGTTCAGTTGACCTATTTGCTTCCAGGAATATGCTACGGAAGAGGTCAGTGTTTTTATCTGAGTCCTCCTATGGCTCAGCCCTTTGCTGGGAACTTTCTCTCCTAATAAAGAGTTCACTCGCCGTGCTCACTTATCCTCATGGAATCCCTGATGTAAGCTGGTTTACCAGCTTCTGTTTGCTTGTTTCTTATTCCTCTTCATGACAAACCTAGAATGAAACCACCACCGCAGTTGTTAAGTACAAAGAATAAACCACAATAAGGCTTCAAACCACGAATACATTGCCGAGTTCCCAGCTAATTTTATCCCAGGAGGAAAAGCAAAACAGAACCTACCCTTAAAGTAACATTAAATGTAGTGCTACAGTACCGAACTCCAGGGTTTGCTTAAAGATTTCTTATCTGTCCACAGACTTGCCTTTCACGTATGTGAAAGGATGTCAGTTAGAAGCAAGAGCTTCTGAAATCATTCACCATCTCAGATGAGAAATCTCCAGTTTCTTAGTAGCTTTCAACTTTATTTCCAGACAATGCAGGCCCTGATTTAAGATGCATATTAAACAACCGTAGGCTAGGCTTTTCTCCTTTCTTTTTTTTTTTTTTTTTGCAATATTGTAATTAGATGTGCCTGAGAGACCGGGAAGAAGCTTCCTATAATCAGAGTTTGTTTGTGTTATAACTTTTTGTTGATATTAAAACTTTGGAGAAGTGAAACACAATGCATATGGTAATTAACTAGGTTCTCCTTAGAAATTGAATGTAATTGAAGGAGCATGCACTGATGAACAGGTGGCGCAGCTACAGGGATCTAGGTTGAAACGTGTCGCCGTGTCCTGCTGGCATGTGCTTTTGTTTTTGTTAGATGCCTTTCCCCTGCAGCCTTACTTTGTTTTATCAGGAGCTAACAGGTAGCCTGAGAGAACCCATCCTCACACACATGTTGGACACAACTTGGGACCCATTCAAAGATATGTCCCCAGATGTGAGGCCAATAAGAAGAGAGAAATTACATTTTATGTAAACGATAACAAAGTATTGATTAGCTACCATTTCTCCTCTCTGTTTCAACATTGATTTTCTTTCTGTATTGCCAAGTTTTCAGGCATTTATGATCCCTTAAGGGGAGAAGGACATTCGAAAGAAGGGTTCCATGCTGGGCAGGGAAAGTACAATCCCAACCCCCCCCTGGCTTTTAGTAAATGCCCTTTGATCATTTTTTTTTAATGACTCAGAACTAAACTTGCTTGTTGACACACTGTTCTAGTTTTCCACGCTGCACATGTGTGGGTGGAAAACGGGGAAATGCGAATGGTAAAATTACATTATTGTAATTATATGATGAATTCTCTTATCAACCCCACCTTTGCGTACTTGGGTGTTTCTCATTCCTGGGTTTCCTTTATTGACTGTCCTATCAAATCTCCTAATGGCACATCCAGTCAAGGTGCAGTTGTAGGGCTTCCATTAATGATCTAGCCTAAAATTTAGCAGCAGAAAATATCTCTTTTGAAGAACTGACATGCTTTTCTTAATCAGTTCATAGATATTAAAGAGTCCATCTGAAAAAAAATTTAATTGTCAATCAGAATACTTATATTACACTAGGATTTTCTATATTTCACCTCATCTAGACCTACACCATTTTGATCTACTTTTATTTTTATGCTTTTACAGTGTGGGTAGGAATATGTTTTACATATATATAAATATATATCTTTATAGAAAAAAATAGATCTTTAGCTGTAACGTCTTAAGTTAAACGTAAGGTTCTGTGAAATACATGACATCAATTATGACTCTTCACAATTTAAGGTTTCAAGAGTATATAATAATCGAAGGTCAAACACAAGGACCACATGAGGAATTCTCCTTGGAGTAATAGCCGTTTTGCCCAGCAACTTGCTGCTTTAGAAATTATATTCTCAAGAAGAGCACCTGATATTTGGAGCCTAAACTTGAGCCAGTATAGCATTAATTTAGCTTCCCTTTTCTCTGGACGTAGGTTGAGAGGTAAATTAGATGCATGTTCTTTGAGGAATGCAACTAGCCAAACTAAGGAAGGAGATAAAAGGAGAACTCTTAACCCAGGCCTTCCACAGAATAATCTGAGGCGTGGTGCTTATTTAATGTCAAAGTCTATAAAATATCTGGAGTTTTTATTCTTTTATCTCCCATGAAGGCAACAGTTCTCAACCTGTGGGTCGCGACAAAGTCTATAAAATATTTTTTATTTTGTTCTTTTTTTAATTCTTTTTATCTCCCATGAAAGCAGCAGTTCTCAACCTGTGGGTCGCGACCCCTTTGGGGGTCGAACGACCCTTTCACAGGGGTCGCCTAAATACGTGCTGCATATCAGATATTTACATTACCATTCATAACAGTAACAACATTACAGTTATGAAGTAGCAACAAAAATAATTTTATGGTCAGTGGTCACCACAACATGAGGAATTGTATTAAAGGGTCGCAGTATTAGGAAGGTTGAGAACCATTGCATTAAGGGTTAGACTTGACCTGTATTCATGGACAGAGACAGTATTACGTGGCTGAAGGTGGGTTGTGCTATTGGTGGATTTACTTCTCCGAAGGTGATCTGGGTAGGGAGCAACTCAGAGAATCGGAGTGCTCGTGGAAGAATCACTTCATTTGCGTGTTGTCAGTGACCATTGTTGAGAGAAGAAAAGAAACCATTAGGATTATCACGGTGGCTTTAGTCCTTCTCCAATCAGCCATGGTTACGGGAGCATGGTCTCCTAGGCCAGCCATCACCAAATCTTTCCTTCATGAGTTCCCCTCCTCATCTTGCTGCACAGAGCTTTGCTACCCACCTGGTGGCCCCTTGCAAAGAGCTGGGAATCTTCTAAAACAGCCTCACAGCTCCTGAACACAGAAGGCAAAATTCAATGAGGAATTGTATGCAACAGAATGCATTCCTAGTGGACTAGTGTGTAATTGAGGACCCAGAGAGCATAAGTGAGTGATGTGGTTTTGAGTGTCAGACTTCATTCAGTTATTAAGTTCTGGCTCCCCTATTTTTGTTCTCTCAACATGCAAAGCTCAGAGTGATACCATCTCTTTTGGTAGCCCTTTCTCTTCCTCTACCTATACTACAGCATGAAGTAGTCATCCAAGCTGTATGTCAAATCTTTCCTTTATTCCAAATCTCACCAGGTTGAACAGGGCATTATCAGCGAATGGTTGGAGGACTGTGCTGGCCTCCCATTGTGCAAGGCCTTCACACATCATCATTAACCGTGAATACTTGGAAATTACTTAATTCATTTACTCGGTGTAATATTTATTGCACAGCAGTTGTCACATACTGTAGTATATGCCAAGGATAAAATTAATAGATATGATGAGTCCTCGCCTTCAAGGAATATTAACAAGATAACAGCTTTGAATACACTTAATAGAAGAAATACGGAATTTTCAAATTTTAATGATAGGATATATGATGTGGAAATTGAATGTAATTTGGGGGAGTCAGGCCTGGAGTACTGGTAAGAGAGGATGGAGCAGGAGGGGGATTCGAGCAGAGAAGAGACATGAGGTGTCAGGACATTAGGAGGGTAGCTCAGGGCTCTGGGTACCTAAGAAGGATCCTACAGTGGTGATAAGGGGTTGCGGGGAGGGAAGACAATGAGCAAAGTTACTTTAATATGTTGCTAGTCCCTCTGTCTGTGCCTCCATGCCTCCCTGGAATCTCTGGTTTGTTAGCTAGAAACTCCCAGGGGATGCTGAGCTATGACCTGAGCTCCTCCCTCCCAGAGCAGCAGCATCATGGAGGGTCTCAGGTCATCTCCTCTGTCTTCTTGGTGAGGCCACCATGACTGCTAATTGCTGCTGACAGGGATTCTGGAACAATCATCAGGGTAATGAAGCCTCGGAAGCTGTTGTGGGTTTGTATTGTGTTACTGTGGGACTGTGCCTAAAATAAACACGAGTTTTCAGATAAAGTGCTTCATCTATGGCCATCACACCAGGATAATGAAGAACTGTCAGAATCCAGTAGGTCCATGTATTTTGGTTTTTTTTTTGTTTGTTTGTTTGTTTCCGTGGTTTCCTTTAGATTGTGCTAGAATGAAATTAGATTGAGCCTAACCGTATCAGAGCTTTACGAAAGAACATTATACTTTCAGACTGAAAAGTCGGCTGGGGCTCTAGAGAGGCACTCCCAGAACTGCTGCTTGATTTGCGTTTTAAATTATCCGGGCTGTAGAGATCCCGTTATTTCTGCACTACCACTTCTTACAGACGTGAAATATTCTCATCACAGCTCCAAAATTGGAACACCGGGAGCAGAGCTAATGAAACCATGGGCATTTTGAAATTAGGGGGGAAAAGATGAAATGACTTGTTTTGTTCTTAAAATAATAATGACTTTTTTAAATGTTTCCCATGAGATTGGGGTCTGTTAGTTAAAAAAAAAAAAAGAGGCTTATACTTACTCTTTTCTGTGTAGTTAATAAATGAATATAAAATTTCGTTCTTATTTACTATATTTTCTTTGATACTCATTATCTTGTATTTATTCAGGTTTGGGTTGAATAAATCATATTGTTTTCCCACAACAAATATTTGTCATACACTTTTCACAAAAGCAATGGCCTCAATTTTTATGTCACATAATGTGGTGGGTGAAGGAGCCCATAACTAGATCTTAGGCTTTTAAAATAAATGGTGATGCCTTCTAGCTATACTCTAAACCTGCATCTGAAGCAGAGGATTAAAATGCATGAACGTGTGCATGTGCACGTGTGTGTTTCGCTATTTTGGGAGGAAAGCTTCTATGTTGGAGTCAGGCCTATGGAGCTTATGCAGGGAGTTACTCAATAGCTCTCATCTCCCTCCCAGCTCCACCGTCAGCTCCTCCA
>PVJC01009537.1:0-45686 GCA_004026665.1 Murina feae | reverse complement strand
GGGTTGCAGGCTTGATTCCCAGTAGGGGACTTGCAGCAGGCAGCCAATCAATGATTCTCTCTCATCATTGATGTTTCTGTCTCTCTCTCTCCCCCACCCTTCCTTTCCGAAATCAATAAAAATAAATAAATTAAAAATTTTTTAAAAGCATGGTTCTGAAGCCAGGTTACACGGGTTTGTAAATCCACTAGCAGTATAAACCTGGCTATATTACTCCACTTCCCCTAAGCTTCATTTTCCTTATCTGTATTTATTGCAAATATATGTGTTATTATATTAACTGTCGACTACTATTACGGGCTACAGTTAACATTTTTTGAAGTCGTACCGTGTGCCAGGCCTGTGCTAAGCCCTCTCCAGGGAATGACTGCACAGCGAGTGAGTGTGGGGGGCACGCACTGTTTACAATCCCCTCCTCACGGGGCTGCCTCCACTGTAAAGGAAGGTGTTTCCATCCAAATGCCCACAGAGAACACTTCCAGCCTTGCTTTCTCCCCCTTCCTTGCTCCTCCTTAAGGGAAGAGGAGCTAACCTACGGCTTAGAGTTAATCATTTATTAGTGGGTGGGGTCACGTTTAAACGGGCGGGCAGGTGCCCGTCGCCTTTCTGTTCTCCCTGTCATAAGCTGTGTGGGTCAGAAGGCTGGTCTCACTCTCTCGCAGCTTTTCCACCTGCACCTGCTAGAAGGTGAGTCAGCTCGCACTGTAGGCCCAGCTGTCTTCATTGCTGGGGCTGAGAGTAGAAAGGCCGGACATAGGCCAGACCTAAGCCCGGTTCTCAACACAGTTAACCAAAAGCCCTGGGTTGTAGTTATAGATTACTCAGTTGGGTAGAGCACTTTTATCATAGGCTCAAGTAACCTATGACGATTGGAGTACATGGGCTCGGCAAATACAGAAGGGAGAGGCTGAGAGAAAAACTGATGATGTGAATAATATAGGGGATCCTACCCATCATTCATCTCAATGAGTCTCTGGACCAGAGCGGGAGAGAGAAGACCCAAATCTGCAGTTGCTGCAATCTGCTCAGTTCCAACATGCCCCTGGAGAGCGGGCAGCTCACCTCGCTAAATGTGGTTCTAACGCCTAAGAGTGGAAATTTTTCATAAAACATTAGATGCCAGCCGAGAAGTTCCCTCCGGTGCTCACCAATGATTTTCTTCTCTAAAAGAGGCGGGGAAGTTAGTTGTGTTGGACTCAGTGTGGGACAGGACAGTTGCCCACATGGCACCTTTCTAGGGATTTTGAAGAGCACTTTTTAAAAAAAATGTATATTTTTTATTAATTTCATAGAGAAGAAGGGAGAGTGAGACACAGAAACATCAAGGATGAGAAAGAATTATTGACTGGCTGCCTCCTGCACGCCCCACACTGGGGATGGAGCCCACAACCTGGGTATGTGCTCTTAACCGGAAGTTGAACTTGGGACCCTTCAGTCCTCAGGCCAATGCTCTATCCACTGCACCAAACCAGCTAGGGCTTGAACAGCACTTTTAACCATAAGCAACGTTCGCCTTAACTGCTACTTTAGTGTCTGCTCCAAGTTAGACTTCTGTGTTCACCCTGAGGGTCAGAGCCCTGGAGGAGAGAAGAGGTGAGAAGCATCCTGGGCACCTAAAACAATGAGTTACTTGTGCTCAGAGAGGGTGAAGCGCCCCACCCGTGGTGGTTGCACAGCTAAGGGACAGAGCCTGGATTCAAACCCAGGTCTCCTGGAGGCACGGCTCCTGCTCCTATCTACTCGACGGCCTCCGTGGCCTAATTTAGTAATTCGCTCAATTTTGCTCTAAGGAAGCACAAACCAGGGAAGCAGGAGGGAAAAGGTAAGCATCCAATACAACCACTCACCCAGCAAGCTTCACTTTCTCTGACTTTTCTAAACAGGATCGTAGCTTCCTGTTTAGAATGTACATGTGCATACACATACCTACCATGGCCTATATTACAACGTTTTAAAAAATAAATCTGCTTTCCTCCTGCCCAGATTATGATCTCCCTTGTGGCCTCATTCACCCCTGTGTCTTCATTCATTCACGCAACAACTCTTTTTGAGTCACTTCCTCTTCCATGCGTGGGAGCAGCTCCATCAGTGTCTGTGGAAGGGATGAATGGATTGGTGAGTGGTTGCTACCCTGATGAATGCTGTGTTGCTAGGTGACTAACTCTAGTGATGATTAGAGAGGGAGGGGGTGAGTGCTGTGGTGTGAGATGAGAGTAAGCCTTTACCCACCTTCCTGCAGGATCAGGGAAAGCATGGCGGGTGGGAGTTCCACACTTCAGCGCTGCCAACGAGGCGGGGGTGAGGGTGGCCTTCTGACAGTGATTTTCATTGTGCATGGGGAGCGGGAGGACGGGAGGAGAGAGTTGTGTTAGAATCTTTCCAGTGTAGAAGAGTAGTTTGAAGAATCCCTAAGAGGTTATCTTTCCTCTATCCTTCGAGTGGAGAATCATTGAGTGACGAGCTTTCTAAATGAGAATAATGAAGAAACCAAAGGGGCAGGTTCAATACAAGCACCTACACAGACACCTGCGAGGGCCCAGAAGGTGGAAGTGAGAGAAGCTGACCGCAGGAGCATGTGGTTCACGCCTGGAGGGAACTGCTGCTACTCAGCACGAAGAGATGGTGGGCCCAGTGTTGCAAGACCTTCGAAATTGTCAGGAGAGGCCACACGTGCGGGTTTCAATGCATAACCTCCCAATTAAAAAAAAAAATTTTTATATTTTTATTGATTTCAGAGAGGAAGGGAGAGGGAGGGAGAGATAGAAATATCAATGATGAAAGAGAATCATGGATCGGCTGCCTCCTGCACACCCCACACTGGTGATCAAGCCCGCAACCCAGGCATATGCCCTGACCAGGAATCAAACTGTAACCTCCTGGTTCATAGGCTGATGCTCAATCATGGAGCCATTCTGGCCGGGCTTCTGATTTTTCAATGTCAAAAGAAAATTAAGATTTTCCAAAGCTGGGAATTTTCAGACTTTGTCTCTCCTGGCCCAATACTGCTCTTCCCTATAAGACTCAGGTGAAAAACAGCTTCTCAGGGAATCATGGCCAACACAGGAAGTCAGAGGCACTCCTACACCCTAGACCAGCGGTTCTCAACGTGGGGCACAGGACCCACAGGGGGGCAATTTGATTTTTAAGGGGGGCAATTTGAGAATGAGTTATTAATAGTGAATTTTGTGCATTTCCTATGGTTCTAGGGTCCTCAAATACAGCGTATAAAATATATATGGTGACATATTTGTGCATTTCAGTTCTCTATTATGTTTTGAAACTTTATTTGCTATTTTTTCATATCACGTCATATTATTATTTTTTAACAGTTTCTTGGTGATTTCCTCAGCACTTCAACTGTACTTTTGTTCTGTTATTTTTCTCTTTCATGGATGCCATGTTCTTTGGAAGCTGTTTAGACCAAGCTAATGGCCTTTTAGGCTTCCTCCATGTGAATAGGAATTCATTATTTGAGTAATAAAAATTTTATGTTACGGGGGCAGGGGAGAGAGGGGCATCAGGATTTAGAGATGCTTAGGTGGGGCCTGGCCAAAAAAAAAAAAAAGGTTGGGAACCACTGTCTTAGATGAAATGGTAAAGATTAGTATCCTGTTTAATTCACTGGGATAGCCCTTGCAAAAACCAGATGTGGCATGGGAAGTGACAGCTGACTACCATAACTTAACCAAATGCTGGCCCTAACCATGGCTGCTGTGCCAGATGTAGTATGCCTACTGTAATAGAGCATCACAGCTTGTGGCACTTGGTAGGTAGATATTGATCTGGCAAATGCATTCTTTCCAATGGCTACCAGGAAGGAGGCACAGAGCAGACTGCATTCACCCGTGATGAATAGCTGAGAAGGAAAAAAGGGCTAGTTCAAAGGTAGCCCTGATGTTCTGGGGGAAATGACCTTCAGCTGAAGCACTGCCTCCTTCACCAAAACTGGATTAGCAAAACAAAGCAGAAGCACTGCCCTGAGGAAAGGGTGGATTGTTAAGCTGGGTGGAATCCTTGGAACACCTGGGGAAAGGGAGGTTGGGAGTTTCAGTTCCTCTAGGGCCTGGAGGGAGGGAACACATTTGTAATAAGATTAACTCGGGAAGCATATATGAGGAAGGGCTCCTGAGTGTTACTTTGCTCTGATTTGGAACATTTCCCAGAGACAGTGATTAAAACCGTGTTTTCTCCACTCCTTCAAAGAGCGTTGCTTAGTTTTTTTGGTCTTTCTGCAACACAGCCGGCCACATTCATAGCCTTAACCCAGGGCTAAGTTAACTCTGCTGCTAAATATTGTCCTAACAATTCTTGATCAACTTGATCACCATACGCCACATCATCATGAAACTAAGGATCAAATAGCATGTTAGCATGATTTCTAAAAGGCAGTGGTTTCTAGCTGCTACAACCCTCTATATGGGTCTGTAACCGCTCAGGAGGCTGTGGGTAATATTTATTAATTCTTCTTTCTCTACCCACCCTATGTTTCTTTTGCCCTCAGCCAAGACTTCAGCATATTCCTTACCTGGTAGAGTGCCTCAAAACTTCATTTCTAAAAGATCTGAATACTCAATAGTCCTGTTTATTGGGGTTGCTTTAATCTCCCATTAACTTTTACTTCCGAGCATGGAAGTCATAGAGGTGGCACATAGAATCCTCTGGGTTCCAAATGTAGTTTTGCTGCCCCCATTGTAAGCAACAACATGATTTGGTCATTGGGATGAAACATCTCAGCCAGTAGAATAAACCTCTTTTTCACCAACTGGGAAATGTAAAATGTCCGGATCTCAATTCAATGGAACCACAGCTGTGTCCCTCATATTAGGAAATATTTCTCTTTTGGAAACTAAGACCTCCCATCAAGCTGAAAGTTGTGGGAGCAGGATTTAAAAGTAGATGTAATAATGAGAGTCAAAGAACACCATCTATTGATCACTGGTTCAAACACTATGTGAGACAGACACCATCCTTTCAGGGTGTTTTTCTCAATTGATGCCTGAGCAAAATCTTCAGTAGGTCATTCTATCATGATATATATATTGATTTCAGAGAGACTCATTGATCAGCTGCCTCCTGCACGCCCACAACCTAGGCATGTGCCCTTGACCGGAATCAAACCTGGAACTTTAGTCCAAAGGCCAAAGCTCTATCCACTGAGCCAAACCAGCTAGGGCCATTCTATCATTCTTTCAGGCCAACTGCTTCTGGGTGACGGGTTACATGGTAATATTAGTGAATTCTGTGTACACATGTTCACAGCTGCAATTCTTTTCCTAGGAAATGAGTTCCTTGCTCAGAAGCACTGCTGTGTGGAATGCCATGAGGGCACATTAGGCATTCCAGAAGTCCATGGACGGTGGCCCTGGCAGGAACTCTGCATACAGGGACGGCAAAGCCTATCCAGAGTGCATATTTATTCCAGTGAGGGCAAACTGCTGCTCCCTTCATGAAAGAAGGGGTCCAACATAATTAACCTGCCAACAGATTGACACTGATCCTCCTGGGGGATGATGGCATATTGGTGGGTAGTCTCTGCTGTTGGAACACTTAGGAATGGCAGTAGCCAGGCCTGTCTCGATGAGGGGATGTCCTTGCTGTTTATCCCCCAACTCTGCCACATGGACCCACTGGATGAGAGCCTGGGTGGCAGGTTAAGAGGCTGACTGACATCCTCAGAAGGAGTCATTTTGTCCACTTCACTGAGCGTCTCCTCTGCTGTAGATGTCCTTTACAGAGCATTCACGTGGGCCACAGATATGCCCACACAGTGCCCATTCTGGAGCCTATCCATGGACTTCATCCCTAGCTTTCCCATTACCCATCTTCCTGTCCTGTTTCTTCACGTTTCTGTGGACCAATGAACATAAGTCCCATTTCAGGTCATCTCTAAGTTCTGCTCCTTGGGAGAATTTCTCTTCACCATTGTTTTGTCAGGAGCACTCTCGATCGGGGTTGTGCTGCTGATGGGTGAACAGGTGAAATACTGATGGGAAGCTTTATACTGGGAGGATCTGGCAGAAACCACCCCTGTCAGTCACAAAGAGAGACAGTCAGATTTCATGCGATGGAATGGAAAGTTCACAGCACCATTATATAAGGATGCCATCAGCAAAATCCAGAAGTGTGGTAAATCCTAAAAGACAAATGATCTGGTTTCTTAAAAAGTATGTAAAAGGAAGGAAGGAAGTAGATTAAAAGAGGTTATAGATTCCCCGGGCAGCATGGCTCAGTGCTTGAGTGTGAACCCATGAACCAGGAGGTCAGGGTTTGATTCCTGGCCCAGGTTGGGGGCTCGACCCTGAGTGTGGAGCATGCAGGAGGCAGCCGATCAATGATTCTCATCATTGATGATTCCAACTCTTTCTCTCCCTTTCTTTTCCTCTCTGAAATCAATAAAAAAATATTTTTTAAAAAAAAGAGGTTATAGATTAGAAAAGCCATAAGAGACATGTCAACCAAATGTGATATATTTGGTTCTTGATTGTAACAAACCAATTATACAATAAACTAGAGGCCAGTACATGAGATTCATGCACTGGGGGGAAGGAGGAGGTGTCCCTCAGCCTGGCCTGTACCCTCTCATAATCTGGGAGCCCTCAGGGGATGTCTGACTGAGGGCTTAGGCCCGCTCTGCCATCCTTAGTGCTTTCATTCTTAGCACTGCTGTGGAGGTGGGAGAGGCTCCCACTGCACTTGCCAGCCATGAGCCTGGCTTCTGGGGTTTACTGCACTAAGCATCTGCCCCTGGTGGTCAGTACATGTCATAGCAACTGATCATTCTGCTGTTGGGTCGATTTGCATATTACCCTTTTATTATATAGGATTAGTTATATGGATAGTCAGGAAAATGTGAACATGTATGACTAGATGATATTAATGAATTATTGTATTTTAGGTGTGATAATTATATTGTGGATATGTTAAAAAACAAAATCCTTGACTATTAAAGATCGAATCCTTATCTGTTGGAGATACATACTGGTTTGTTTATGATTGAAATGGAATGAATTCTGAGATTGCTTTCAGATAACCAGGAAGGTATAAACAGAAAAAAATTAGCTTTATGTTGAGAATCATTGAAGCTGTGTAATGGGTATGGGTCCATAATGTTATAGAATAGTAAGAAGACAGGAAAATTCTAGGACAAGTGGAATAGGGAAACTAATAAAAATAGTTAAACAGCATTTTACAGCCACCTAATAAATCCTATCTTCCCTAACCCAATGATATTTAAGAGTAAAGAATTTATACTTCTCTTTTCCAAGCAGAGGGTAAATAGCTTAAACCACCCTACTCAAGGAGACAGAACAGAAATCCAATTAGTGCCAATTGCCAGCACTAATGCGATGGAATGGAAAGTTCACAGCACCCATTGGACAGACAAATTAAGAGAATAAATCTCATGTTAGTACATCGGCATAAAGCTGATGAATAATTCCATTTTAAAAAAATATATTTTTATGTATTTCAGAGAGGAAGAGGGAGAGGGAGCAGTAGAAACATCAATAATGAGAGAACATCATTGATCAGTTGCCTCCTGCACACTCCCCACTGGGAATCTAGCCCAAATCCCAGGCATGTGCCCTGACTGGAAATCGAACCTTGACCTACTGGTTCAAAGCTCAATCACTGAACCACAACAGCGCAGCAAAGGATGAATATTCTATTGATTCTCCCCTAATACCTGCCTTAAATGTCCAGCCTTTAAAATATCTGAAAACAAAATTCCTAGCACGCTCTCCCTACAGAACATGCCCGTGCCTTTCCCTTCCTGCTCTCCACGAGCATGCATCTCCTAAATTCGAAGGGACCCCAGTGGACTTGCAACCAGGGGAGCAATGGGCAGTGGCAGCTCGTCCCGGGCTAACCCCCTGCACCTATCTCGAAGGTCCCCTTTCCTCTGACTTCTCAGTGAGCCAAACAAAGCAGCCCCGTCTAGCTCTCCTGTTGCTTCTCCCATGCCCTTCCTTGTTCCACTGTCCTACGTATATTTTTGCTAGAGTTAATTACTGCTTGCTTGGTCTCTGGATTGGAATCTTCCTGTCAAGAAGGCAACAACAACAACAACAACAACAACAACAAAACGCGCACAAAAACAAGACAAGAACCATGGTCTCATCGTCTGTCCAGTCACAATTACGTTCTTCTCTCTACTTTTGTGTAAACTTTACATTTTCCACATTAAAGGTGGTTTTTGTTTTATTTTGAAACGTGCCTGACCTTATGCCCTCTTCAGCCTCATTTCTTTAGTGTCTCTTCACTCAAAATGTCTTCAGAGAGGAACCTACCACTGGCCCCTGCTGTTCTCGAAGGTTTGCCCTTTCAGCTCTGCCGCTCCTTTGCAATTGCTCTGGCCAAGCGTGTCCATGGGACTAAATCCAATGCTCACTTTTTTTTTTTTTTTTTTGCTCATTTTCCTTCCTTGACCTCTCAGTGACATTGCATACCGCTGGCCCCTCCCTCTTTCTTGGAACACTTTTTCCCCTTGCCTTCTGAGAGCCCATTCTCTCCTGGTTTCCCTTCAATGCCCCAGGCCACTACCCATACCACCTCCAACCCATGATTCTGAATACGCTACTACACGCTCTCAACTCCTGGATGTGTATCTCTAGTCCTGCCCTCACCTCTGAGAAATCTCTCTAAAAAAAAAAACCCCACCTTCGGGATATCTTCACTGGGATATCTAAA
Source organism: Murina feae (assembly GCA_004026665.1). Classification (NCBI taxonomy): domain Eukaryota; kingdom Metazoa; phylum Chordata; class Mammalia; order Chiroptera; family Vespertilionidae; genus Murina; species Murina feae. Next base: position 36,998 of record PVJC01009537.1, on the reverse strand, counting down.
GGACAGCCCAGCTCTAACACGGCCAAACGCCATTTTGATGGCCCTCATTCTCTTCTATCTGTTCCTTCCCCAGTCTTCCCCAGCGCAGTTGAAAGCACTGCCGTCCACAGTCCACACAGCTTCCCACCCTTGAAGCTTCTCTTTCCCTCACTTCCCAACCCCCCTTCTCAATCAGCAAATCTATCCCTTCCTCTTTCAACTACTGCCTGACTCCTGACTCACACCTCTCCTCTCTCTCTCTCTCTCTCTCTCTCTCTCTCTCTCTCTCTCTCTCTCTCTCAGGCTATCCACTGGCTGGGCTCTGCTCAGACTCCCACCTGGGCCCCCTGATGTCCTAGAAACAGACACAGGCCTCTTCCCGTCACTCCAGTCCTTCCACCCCTTCCACTGTCTGCTGACTCCTTTATCTTCATCTCCACTCCTATCAACATCGTTATCTCCACTCGTAATATTTTTAATCTACTCATCTTTAAAAAAAAAGAAGTTTTCTACACAATGAGCTTTTCATCGAAACGCAGTGATTGTTTCAGGGGGCAAAAGGGATCCTGGCCCGGTGCCCGGCATTTGTTGCACAACAATAGGGAGGGGCGCTTCGTGGAGAGCGAGGGGCAGACGAAACCGGCTGCCAGTGAGTTGATCCTTGCCTCTGGGGGGGGGGGGGGGGATGCGCATCTGGGGGCTCATTTAGGTCAAGATTCTCCATAATAAAATGTAACGGAATACGCAAGGCGACAGCTCCTCCGAACTGCCTTTACGGACACAACTCTGATCGGGTTCCTAAACGCGTAGCCAGCCACGGCGATCTGGAAGGGCGACTCTTTGGCGAGGGCTTAGGGCAAGGACGACTATTGGGGGCGGCTCTGAGAGCTCGTCCCTCGAGGGGTTTCTGGTTGGGGGCCCAGGACACCTTGGTGCCGAACGCGAGCGAACGCAGCGCCCTCCCCTCCCCCGCACCCCCTCCCTCGGGCCAGCGACTGCCGCGCCGAGGCCGGACGGCACCGCGACTGCGGGCGGCGGAGCGGCTCCGCGCAAGTTCCCGGTCGCAGTCCAGGCAGAAGCCCGGCGGTGGCCCGGTGGCCGGGCGCGGGGAGCTCGCAGGTCGAGCCCTAACAAAGGTTGGAAAGGGGAGCCCGAGGCGGGGCAGGGCGGTGCCCCCGGTGGCTGCACCCCGGACGGGCTCCTCCGCCCTCGGGACGCAGCGCGCCGGCCCAGGTGTCTTCCTGGGTGTGGCCGCCGCGGCCTCGGCCGCCCTGGTCTCCCCGGTTTGCGGAAGTCCCCGGGCGGCGGCGACGGGGCCGGGGGACGCGCGGCGGACGCGCTGCGGAATGTCAGCGCCGCCTCCCGCTCCGCGCGCCCCTGCCCCGCCCCGCCCCGCCCCGCCACCCCCCAGCCCTGCGCCGCTGCCTTTGTGCCTGCGGGTCTGCGTAAATGAAACCATTCGGTTTTGTTTCTTTTCCTCCGATCGAGTTCCCTTTCCAAGTCCCACCCGCGCCTTGGGGGCAGCGGACGTCCTTGGAGTCCGGAGCAAACACTTGTTTATCTAAAGACAGCCGCGTCCCAAGCTGAGCTGCGGTAGCGTCCCCTTTCCGCGCCGCCTCCGTAAATGGCGCCGGTGTCCCGACTCCACTCCGGTCAGGTCACGGTCAGGAGGCAGATGTGACCGTGGTGGCCTGACTGCAAAGCCAGGGGGCACCTAGTGTGTGCGGTGGCTTCCCCACCACTGGCATTTCAGAGCTGGGGGCTGGGTGCTGGGTGCTGGGCACAGCGTTGGAGGGCCGGGGATGCAGAAAGAGTCCAGGGGACCCTGGTGGTGGCTGCAGCCAGGAAACGTGCCCAGCGTTGGCCAGGGGATGGACACCTGGGCTGGGTCACTCCTTCCAACCACTGAACTGATGGGCCCACCACTACCTCAATATTGGGCTACTGGATCGGACGTGCAGGGACAGAGGAGACAGTACACTGACTTAGGCGCAGGGTCTGTGTGCCCTCAGCAAATCTCTTCTCTGTGCCTCAGTTTCCTGGTCTCTATAATGGGAGTGGCAGTTTCACGCAGAGCTTTTGTGCTTGGCACCTGCAGTGCTGGGGGAAGCCGCCCCTGGCCTCCTGGCTCTCAGGGAAAGGCAGGCCACAAACGTGCCTTAACACACGTCAGTGTGGGACAGACCCAGTCACACGGGTTCTCGCTCCTTCCACCCATGAAACGTTCTGAGGCTTCTGGCACCAGGCCTGTGCTGGGCGGAGGCTGCGCCGAGGACGGCAGCGGGCTGGGCCTGGAGAAGCCAATAAAAGCCCTGACTCGTTCCTTTGGACCAGGAAGTAGGCCCTGGAAGCTGCTGGAAGCCAGCCCGCCAGGGGCCCTGTTCTGCCTGAGCCCTCCAGTGCGTCAGGGCCCCGGGCAGTGCCCTGCGCTTGGAACATTTGCTCCCTGACGTGTTTTGTAAAAGGCCATGCGGCCCGAACGCTATGGGTGTTTCTTCCAAAAGGCGGTGAGATGCTCCGGTTAGACGTTGAGAAGACAGACCCCGATCCTTCTGTGGGCCCCGAAAGATCCTTCTTTCTTGCCACCTCCGCATGGAAGAGCTCTGAAGGGAACCACTTTCTCTCCGACTTTCCTAAGTCCTGAGGGGCTGGGCGCCTGATGCAGTCTCGACACCGTGGCTTAGCTGCTCCCGTCCAGGGCCTGTGCCGGGTGTTCTGTGCACGAATGTGAAGCCAGTGGGGGACGTCTTCCTTCGTCTGCCGCCCAGTGCTCCCCACAGAGTCATAACAAGTTCATAATCCCAGGATCCGTTGAGAGTGCCTCCGCTGTGCCAGGTTCTATGCCAAGTGCTACATTCCTGCTCTCGTGTAAGCGGGGACATAGCTAAGTCACTCAAGCAGTCCAGCCAAGCCCAGGCCGGACAGATGGTGGATAGACTGAGGGCAATGCGCTCCCCCCCCCCACCCCGCCCTGCCCCTGCTGGGCTCCCACAACTCCAGTGGCAGCTGAGCAGCCTGGCACGCCCAGTGCCAGGGCCAGAGCCAGCACAGGGGCCTGCACTGTCATTCTGGAAGCTCACAGGACCATCAGCTCAGCCAGGATCCAGGTCTTACCAATTCTACCCCTAATGTCCCTCAAATCCATCCAGGTCTCATGATATCACCTCGCAGAGCATCTGCCCGCCCCCAACTAACCCCAATTGCCAGGTCTCCATTTTTCATCCATCCCCGTCCTGCAACATCAAAAAAACAAATTACAACCTTAAACAGCTTATAAGGGTCTGGGTCACATCTTTAGTCTGTTTCCCAGCCACCCCACCATAGGCATTAAGCTATCGCAGCACTGAAGTTCTTACTTCCTTGCCTTGCACAGCTGGGCCTCCATTGGGGTGCCACTGTGTCACCTGACTCTCCAGGCAGGACTCAATGGCCGGATGCTGCCAGGTGGTAGTCACCTGTTTGCTTTTCTGGTTCCTCTGCGCGGACTGGGAGCTGCTTGAGGGCAGGATTGTCTTATTAAACATGGACTCGCTGACATCTAGCACAGCATACGCTGAGTGAGTCGAATGAGTGAAAGAATAAATGGCTTGGCCAGCACGGCTCAGTGGTTGAACTTTGACCTATGAACCAGGAGGTCATGGTTGGATTCCTGGTCAGGGCACATGCCCAGGTTGTGGGCTTGATCCCCAGTGCGGGGCGTGCAGGAGGCAGCTGATCAATGAGTCTCTCTCATCATTAATGTCCCTATCTCTCTCTCCCTCTTCCTTCCTCTCTGAAATCAATAAAAATGTGTTTTAAAAAATAAAACAGAAAGAAAGAATAAAAGGATGATGGGGTGCAGGTTGGACCCGCTTATTTTCGTGGTTGGTCTCCAGTGAGTTTCCAAAGATTCACCTCAAGCAATTAATCATAATGTGGTTGTACTGCCACCCACAGCGGCAGAGATGACCACAGGCCAGTGTAGGGTGGGAACTGTGCCGGCCACCCAAAGGTCCAGCAAGCCCCTGGCCGGCCAGAGGGAGCTGCTGAGGCCCCCTGTGAGAACCACCTTCTCTCCCTCAGGCTCTTCTGACCTTCCCAAAAAACTGTCCTGCACCCCAGCGTGGCTTTACTGTGTGAAAACACCTCTGGGTTTCCCGTCAGACTTTTCTGCAGAGGATGGGTGAGGGGCGTGTGTCTGAGGTGATTGCATGTTAGCTACCATTTACCGCATGTATAACCTCACTTACTTCTCACATTTCCATTTTTCAGTTCAGGAAAATGAGGCACAGAGAAGTTCAGTAACTTGTGAGGACAGGCAGGGTGGGAGCTGGGGTTTGAATGGAAGTTGTAGCACTCCACTATGATGAGAACCTAGGATAAAAGTGGGCCTTTTGCCTGTCCTGTGTGGCCCAGGGCTTGAGAGACGACCCAGGCACAAAGAAGTCTCTGGTTTGATTCCTGGTCAGAGCACATGCCTGGGTTGTGGGCTTGTTCCCCAGTAGGGGGTGTGCAGGAGGTAGCCAATCAATGTTTCTCTCTCATCAATGTTTCTCTCCCTCTCCCTTCCTCTTTCTCTAAAATCAATAAAAACATTTTTTTTTTTTAAGGAAGTGGGCCTTTTCTCAGCTCACTGGCTTGCTTGCTGGGGCAATGGGCCACGTGGCAATACATTGGCCTTCCCTCCCACTCAGTGTGGTTTAGAAGTAGAGTCTGAGGGTACCTGCAAAAGCTACCTTGTTACCATAGCAACTGCCCTGCCCCTGCAACTGATTTTGCAGGTGACTACCAGCCATACCTGCACATGCCAGGCCTAAGAGATTCGGGCATCTCCAATTGGCCATTTATACTCAGATTCCAGGGAGGTAAATGGGCTGGCCCAGGGGTGAGGAGCCCTCCAGACCAGGCCCAGGCCCCTGGTACCTTCAGACTGAGGCAACTTCTAAAATACAAAATGCCGGAACAGTGCCTATCGGAGAGCAATTGCTCGTCTATGCAGAACCCTGCAGCGGATCCAAGTAATCTGCCACACTGGTGGGTTACCCCTTTGGGACAAATAGAATGTGGACGGGCCGTAGGTGTAGAACAAACATCTAAATTCTACCTCTGCATGCCCTGAACAGTGCTTAGAGCATCGGCACCAGCACTGAAGGATTGCAGGTTTGATTCCTGGTCAAGGGTACATACCTGGGCTGCAGGTGTGATCCCTGCCCTCAGGAGGGATCCAATGGATGTGTTTCTTTCCCCTTTTCCCCTCCCTTCCGTCCACTCTCTAAAAATCAATGGGAAAAAATATCCTCGGGTGAGGATAAAAAATAAATAAATCCTACCTCTGCAAATCTTCTTCCTTTTGGACTCCTTTCTCTTCCCCCACCAACCCCTTCCCTGCCCCCACTCCTCCACCCCCCTACCCCCCTCCCACACACAAAATCACAACTGTCACCAACCAAGAGCAGACCTACATTCATTTTCACCTTGATCGCTGTAATAACTTCACTATTCTTCCCCTACAAGCATCCATTTGTTCAACTAATATTTCTCCAACCTCTTGCTCTTAGCTGGAGGCAATGCTAGGAGCTGGGGACTCAACCAGGAGCAAAGCTGACCCCTCCCACCTCCTGGAAGAGAGCCCATTGTCAAATCCAGTCCTGCTGAGTGTAAAGAGGGGGGGAGCTCTGTGTCTGAAATGCTCAAGAAGACAAGGTGAGCTGCCGGAGGGACCGGGTCGGATGAAGAGATGAAAGAAAGAAGAGGCTTGGGGGCCAGGCAGGGCTGGAGCCCGGAGGGCATCGTGTCCATTTCGTCTGCAGGCAGTGAATGCAGGGCCCACCCAGGTAACAGAGAGGCAAAGGCTTTGTTCAAGCTCTAACCTGGCTACATCTCCAGGGAGCTGACCGGGATAGCTCTGGGACCCTACAGCACGCGCCAGCCGTGGTCTCCTTTGCTGAAGGAGCGCCGGGTGAGAGGCGTCAAGTCTTTGAACAATTTCAAACCCTAGAAAAAGGTCAGGTTTGCCACACAGAAAGCACTTCTGCTTTTCCCAGAGCTTAGATTCCAGTGGAAGAACACAAAAAATGAAAAAAGGAAAAAAATAGGAAAGAAATATGTAGTGCTATGGAGGAGAGGAAGTGGGCAGTTTGGAGTAAGGTGGTCAGGGGAGTTCCCCCTGAGGAGGGTGGCATTTAAGACCTGAAGGAAGAAAGGGACTGGGAGCCAGAGAAAGCGTCTAGGGGGAAGGGCAATCCGGGCCAGTGCAAAGACCCTGCCTCCCAGGCATGAAGTCAAGGTGACTGAAGGAGGGGCAGAGGGGAGGGTCAGGGAGGGAGAGAGGAGGGGGCCTCCAAGTAAGTAGACCCTGAGGCCATGGTAAGGCTTTCAGCTCTTACACTTGAGTGAGAAGGAGAGACTTCACAGGGGCTCCCTAGGGCAGCGGGGTGTCCCCCAACTATTCGGATTTGCATTGTAGAAAAGTCACTCCCACCATGACAGGGGTTGGGGGGTGGGGAGGAGGGGGCAGACTGGGACACTTTGCTGGCCTGTATAGTGTGTTCTGATAAAGATTTATTAAATATAAATGAACAAGACAAGTTCCACTTCCAATCTCGCCTCTTCTTTCTCCTTCCCTGCTTGCCTTCCTTTCTTCCAGAAGCATTTATTCAAAGTCTATTATACTTGCTGCAGTACTGGGTTATCACCCACAGAATAAAATATCCTCAAGTCCTTACCAACAGGAATGAATGAACAGGGGCAAGGAGTGAGGGACATAGCCATCACCACTGGAACACCATGACAATAGTCATTGCAGGCAAGACCCAGCCATGGATGTCAACATTATGGGCAAAAGTTTGAGGAGAAACAGAATATTTGCATTATCTTGAAAAGCTCCACCCCCGAATATTAACTGCAAATGGAAAAATAATAATTGGACAAACCTGGCAGACACCTTCTGAACCAAATGATTGCAGCTAACATCCCGGAATAAGACAGGTCAAGGTCATGTACCCCGATGCACCCAGAGAGGAGCTCATCTGGTTAGTCTTCCCCAGAAGGCGTGACCTCAATCTCATCATGAGAAGACGTGAAACAGACCCAAACTGAAGGACTTTCCCCAAAACACCTGAGCGCCCTCTTTAAATGTGCCAAGGTCATGAAAGAGAAGGGAAGACTGAGGGACTGTTTCAGGCCAGAGGGGACGAAGGAGACGTGGTAAGTAAATTCATGTGGGAATCCTGGATCGGAGCCTGAAACAACAGCAGAAAAGGACATCAGTGAGAAAGGTGGTGACATCTGAATAAAGTCTGTAGCAGAGCGAATATTCTGCTCGTGGTTTTGATCATTTTACTGTGTATGGTTATGTAAGATGTCAACCTGAGAGGAAGCTCGGTAAGAAGATATACGGGAACTCTGTGCTATTTTTGCAACTTTTCTGTAACTCTAAAATTATTTCAAAAAAAAAAAGTAAAAATAAAAAGCCCTATTATAACCCTAGCACCCAACTTGTGACCTCTAAATACTATTTCCCTCCAAGTTGAAGAGATTTCCACAGACCAAAGATGGGATAATTTGAATATCCATAATAACAACTGTAATGGACTATTGGTTAAACCTGTAAGTGTAAATCCATAATGATCTAATCTAATAAAAGAGTAATATGCAAATTGACCCTCACTCCATTATGCCCACAAGCCATGCTCACCAACCAATTAGGAGCAAGTATGCAAATTAACTCAACTAAGATGGTGGCGGCCACGGAGCTGGAGTTGCCCCAGGCAATGAAGGAAGCCAGGGCCCTGTGGGCCCTGAGCTCTACTCAAGGCAACAAAGTTTCAATTATAGAAGTTAAATAAAGCCCAGATAACTGCTTCCAGCCAGGCACCCCAGTAGGGACCCAAACCCTGAAGGGGCTGTGGGCAGCCTGAAACGGCCTTCTGCCCCTCACCCAGGCTGGCCAGGCACACCAGCAGGTGGATATCCCCCGAGGAGTCCCAGACTGCAAGAGGGCACACGCCAGGCTGAGGGACCCCTCCAAGTGCACAAATTTTTGTGTACCGGGCCTCTAGTATAAAAATAATACTTAAACAGCCCTAGTGGGTTTGGCTCAGTGGATAGAGCTTCTGCCTGCAGACTGAAGGGCCCCAGGTTCCATTCCAGCAGAAGGCACATGCTCGGGTTGCTGGCTCGATCCCCAGTAGGAGGCATGCAGGAGGCAGCTGATCAATGATTTTCTCTCTTTCATCATTAATGTTTCTCTCTCTCCCTTCCTCTTTGAAATCAATAAAAATATATTTAGAAAACAAACAAACAAACAAATAAAAAACACTTGAGTTGTCCCCATTGGTGGGTGCTAGAGAACCAACTCATTAGTTTGAAGACTAGTAAATAAAAGGCAAGAATGAAGCATTTATCCTGCCCCTCCTTTACAATTTGTACTTCTGACGAGTGAAATTGGGGAGGTGGGCATTTTCTCTCCAGAGAAGTATTCCAGCTAATAATAGCGAGAGGACGATCAAATTCAATGATTTTCATCTTGCAACCCCCCATGAATTCAGGGATCTAAGGGTTGAGCAGCGATGGCCATTCATGTTGGACAGAGAATGACAGACATTATTTGCCTTCTAATGAAATCGCAAAATACCTCCTACGAATTAGTCTTATCAAAAAAACACTGTAATCTAAATCTGATCAGACTAGATTAAGCTAACGATTTATAAGAAATACAAAGGACAGAGAAGCTTGTTAAATTATATCTCAGGAATGCAATCAGCAAGATCCAAACTGTGGAATGAGAGAGAACAAAACATGTGTTTTCAAAGAAAATAAAAGAGAAGGAGGGAAAACTATGGATAAAAGAGACTTAATACGCACATCAGCTAAGTGAATAGTGCAGTCCTTATTTTTATCCTGATTTTTTTTTTAAACTGTAAAATGAAACTGTAAAATGATTATGAGACTATTGGAACTTTGACCGTTGACTGGTAATATTAGGAGTAATTATACATCTTTTAATTGTAATGGTATTGTGGTTATGGTTTTTTGTTTGTTTGTTTTTTTGTTAATCCTCACCCGAGGATACTTTTTTCCATTGATTTTTAAAGAGCGTGGAAGAGAGGGGAAGAGACAATGACGTGAGAGAGACATAGTGATTGGCTGCCTCCTGCATGCAACCCGACAAACCTGCAACCAACAGAGGTACACGCCCTCTACTGGAATTGAACCTGAGACCCTTCCATCAGTGGGCTGACGCTCCGACCATTGAGCAAACTGGCCAGGGCTATATATATTGATTTGAGGACATGCTTATTGATTTGAGAAGCAAGTGAGAGGCGGAGAGACGTCGTAGTGAGAGAGAAACAATCAGTTGCCTCCAGTATCCGGCCCAATTGGGAATCAAACCCAAAACCCAGGTATGTGTCCTGATGGAAAACGGAATCTTCAAACTTTGGTGTAGAGGACGATGCTGCAGTCAACTGAGCAACCCTGTCCGGGGCATACACTGCAATATTTAGAGAAGAAATGGTTGATGTGTAGGACTTACTGCTGTGAAATACATCACGGAGGTGTAGATGGGGCATGGCAGGCATGGGTTGATTAGTGGGCTAATGAAGGCTCATTATCCTATTGTCTGTTTTCCCGTGTACATGCAATATTCTATATTGTAAAGTCTTTTAAAAACATTTGCAATCTACAACTTAAAACAACTATTAACATTTTGTAGTCTACTTGTGTCGGTCTTTAAAATATATATATATGTATATTTTATAACATTTGGATCATACAACATAATGTTTTAGTAACTGTTTCTGTTACCCTAGCAATAAATATCCTACCACTGTATAATTTTTTAAAAAATATTTTTTATTTCAGAGAAGAAGGGAGAGTGAAACAGAGATAGAAACATCAATGATGAGAAAGAATCATTGATCTTCAGCCTCCTGCACACCCCACACTGAGGATCAAGCCCGCAACCCGGGCATGGGCCCTGACTGGGAACTGAATTGTGACCTCCTGGTTCAATGCTCAACCGCTGAGCCATGCCAGCCAGGGCAACCATTGTATAATTTTAAAACTCTTTCATGCCCTAAGTGCTGCAGATACGGATTTAAGCCTGATTTCCTATGTCCAAGGCAGCCTTTGATCTAGGGAAGTGAGCAAATGCACCTCTGTGACTCAGTTTGTTCCTCTATATAATGGGTGTGCCCTTTCTACCTCCCAGCTATACAGTTTCAAGGACAGAAATTCACTCTTCTGCCCAGTCGCCTCCAGGCCTCTGAAGGACATGTAGGCACTCATTAGCTTCCCTTCAGGGCGCAGGGCCTCATTATCACGTACGTTATGGTCACGTACATCTTTCTTTGGGCGGTGTCCTGCCTTCCAGGCTGCATCTCGGACTTCTCTGGGGCTCCAGAGCCCCTTGCACTTCCCATAACTGCCATGTGGTATCCCTGGCCTTTCTCACTTCTCCAGCAGACCCCAGAGCCTCTGGCTCCCAGCGCCCGCCTCCAGCCCCCAGTGCCCAGCAGAGGGTCGGGCACAGAAGAAGCTTTCATCATTGTGTGCAGACTAAATGAAACACGAAAGAAAAGCCACCCAGATTGCATGACCAAGGGTGTGTGTTTAATCAAATCCCAACCCGAATACCAACTCCTCAGCGACTTTGTACAAAAGGAAGTGCCACAGCAGTTGAGGACTAGTTGGCTGGGTTGTTCCTCGCTTTTCCTGGGAGATGCAGGGGTAAAGGGGGTGAATCACAGCAAACGGCCAGGAGGAGGGACAGAGTGCAAAGTTCTGAGCTGGGGAGGAAAGGGAGCTAGAGGATGGGCCCCTTTCTCTCTGGGGCTGGTGTCTTCCCCATTTGGCAATCGTGATTGCTCCAGACCTAGCACTCCCCCTCGCCCACACTTCCTCCTCATCTTACTGTCTTGCCTCTCTGCCTTCGCTTACTCCTGACTGGTTTGCTCTGGGCCTGTGCCCACACCCACAGCCTCCCCGCTAGGGGCTGTTGACCTGGCAAGGTGCAGGATGCTGTGGGGGGCCACGCTCAGCCTCACTCAGCCTGGGGGCAGGGGCCACACCATAAGAGCTGTTCTGTTTCTGCTATAAATGAGCGGCATCAGTACAGACGGACTCCCATGTAGCAGAGATAATGAGGAGCTGCTGGGGAGCGGGAGCCCCCTTGTTCAAGTTTACAAAAGCTCCTGTAGCTTAGGCTGTGGGACCTGAGCTCCTCTGGGCAGGATCCATGACCCTTTGTGCGTGGGTCCTCAGTCTGGGCCTAGCATTTTGGTGAGAGAGAGGTGGAGGAGGCTTGGGAAATATTGAATGAATGAATGAATGAATGAATGATGTTAAGTACAGCAGTGACCACAGGGCAAAGTAGGAAAGAGCAAGAGTTCCAAAGTGCAGCAGCAGACAGACCTGGTGCACATCATTCCTCCACCACGTACTATGGGGTAAGTCACCTAAAACGTTATGAGTCTGGGTTCTCAACTGCACCATGGAAGCAAACAATGCTGCCTTGGCTATGAGACTCATGTGGGATCTTTGTAGAGACGGTGGCACATGATAGGCTTAGTAAATGGTCCCTGTTATTATTATTATTTATGAATTTAACAACTATGAAGTGCCTACTATGTGCCAGGCACTTGGACCAGATCACTGAACAAAATACACCAAGACCCCTCCTCGTAGGGGGTTTGCATTCAAGCAGAGGAGAGAGGATAAACAAGGAGTAAATGAAGGAGCTCGCTGGAAAGCGGTCAATGTCGCTTTGGGAGCAGGCGTGCAGGGGGCTGGGTTGGACTGTTATGTTGAATAGGAGGACAGAGTAGGCACTCATCGGGGGTCATCTGAGCAAAGGCTAGAGGTGAGGGAGACAGACTTGCCAGAATCTCAAGGAAGAGAGTCAGGAGGGACAGGCCTGTGCAAAGTGCCCCAGGTGAAACATGGGAGTGGCTGGAGTTGAGGAGAGGAAGTCAGAGGTAAGGTGGCCAGATCATGTAGGTCACACTGCCAGCCATTGTAAACTTGGCTTTTAGGCCAAGTGAAGAGGAGCTGCTGCAAGGTTTTGAGCAGAAGAACGTGATCCAACGTGCATTAAAAAAAAAATTTAAATGTATAATTAATCCTCATCTGAGGATATTTTCCCAATGATTTTTTAGAAAGATTGGAAGGGAGAGGGAGAGACACAGAGAGAAACATCAACGTGAGAGAGACACATCAATTGGTTGCCTTCTGTATGCACCCCAACCAGGGCTGGGGAACCTGCAACCAAGGTACATGCCCTTGACCAGAGCCCTTGACCAGAACCGAACCTGGGACCCTTCAGCCTGTAGGCTGACGCTCTATCCACGGAGCTAAACCGGCTGGGGCCCAACTTGCATTTTAAAAGAACCTTGGCCCTGGATCAGTGGTTAGAGTGCCAGCCCATGCACCAAAGGGTCTTCAGTTCGCTCCCCACCTCCACTGGGATGCGTGCAGAGATGGGGTGCGGGGTAACTAATCGATATCTTTCTCACATTAATGTTTTTCTCTCTTCCCCTGACACCCCTTCTTTCCACTCTCTCTGAAAAAGCCATGGAAAAAACATCCTCTGGTGAGGATTAGCAAAAAAATAAAATAAAATAAAACCGTGGCTGCAGGATTGAGCATCTATACTAATAAAAGCCCAGGTGGCCCTCTCGCCCTGCTTCATCACAAGATGGCCACCCCCCACGTTGTCACTACATGACTGCCACAAGATGGCCAACAGGGGAGGGCAGTTGGGGGGGACCAGGCCTGTATGGGAGGACAGTTGGGGGAGACCAGGCTGGCAGGGGATCAGTTAGGGGGCGATCAGGTAGGCAGGCAGGCGAGCCGTTAGGAGCCAGCAGTCCCGGGTTGTGAGAGGGGTGTCCGAGGGGTCCCGGATTGGAAAGCATGCAGGCTGGGCTGATGGGCATCCCCTTCCCAGTGCACAAATTTCATGCACCAGGCCTCTAGTAGACTCTAAAGGGTAAGGGAAGAGGCCAGGAGAGCCAATGCTGAAACTTCTGCAACCAAGGGGTGGCAGTGGTGGGGTGGGGAGAAGTACATAGTCGATTCTGGATCTATTTTTTGAAGGTAGAGCCAGCTTGGTTTCCTGAAGGGTTGTATGTGGAAGGTGGAAAGAGGATGGCTCTGGGGTTTGGAGCCTGGACAAGTGGGAGCAATCGGTCACCACCACCTGAGATCGTGGAGGCTGTAAGTGAAATAGGTTTGGGGAGGAGATCAAGAGCTCAGTTTCGGGAGATGAAGAGCTCAGTTTCGGGTGGATTTAAGATGTAAAGAGCAAAGCAGACACTTTGAACACCTTTCACAATCCAGTATGGAGTCACGATAGCCATGCTGGTTATGTCAAGTGCCATGCAAGACTGAGGTAATTGGGTGTAATAAAAATGTACTTGGGAGGGGCCTGCAATGCCCAAAGCCACAAGTCTAGACACTTGGGTAAGGACACCATCTGGACACGGATACGCGTGGGAACTCCATGCCTGGGGGTTATAACAACTCAGAGCTCCAACCACCCCACACTCGAGCGTGGCTGTACCACAGTCACTCTTGGAGCCCTGCTGGACTACGTGGCACCTGATGCAGGCCAACCCTGCAGCCACCTGGCTTGAGACTGCCTCCTGCCTCTCCACCTGTGGACACTGCCAGGCCTGCCCTCCCCTACAGGCCTGGTCCCCCCCTGCCTTCCCTTGCTGGCCTGATCGCCCACAACTGCCCTCCCCTGGCCGTCATCTTGTGGCTCAGACTTTGCATTGGACGCTTGCTCTGCTGCCTTCTATCACGTAAGCTCCTCTGTGCGTGTGCAACCTGGGTGTGACTCTGTTGGCTTCCTGGGGTCTCCCCTGATGAAGCTGGCGTCGTGGAAAGACACACACGTGTGGACTCCCTTTGCGGATGCTCCCTTGCTCACGATACCAGATTTGGATGTCAGTTAGGTGTCCCCACGAAGATTCTAGCAGGCGGCTGCTGTACATTGGGGAGCTGTCAGAACTGCTGACTATTTTTCCTCCACTCTTCTACTCGGCCCTCGCACAGGCGGTGAGAACAGCGGGGTGGTCCTCCCAGCTGACAGAATGGAAATCCTATGAAGAGCACATGTGAGAACTGAAAGCAGGTACTCCAACAACAAAGACCGGCACAGAGACCGTTCACAGCTGCGCTATTCACAACAGTCACAAGGTGGAAACAACTCCAATACCATCCGCTAATCAGTGGATATGTAAAAAGGGGTCTATCCGTACCATGGAATATTATTCAGCCAAAAAAGAAAGACCAACACATGCGACAAGGTGGATGAGCCTCGGAAGCAATATGCTAAATGAAAGAAGCACAGAAGGCCACATGTTTTAGGATTCCATGTGTACAAGATAGCCAGCCAGACGAGGTCGTCTTCAGAGCGGGAAGCAGATTTGTGGTTGGCAGGGGCTGGGGGAGGGGCAGGGGGGAGTGACTGCTTAATGAGTACAGGATGCGAATGTTTTGGAACCAGATAGGTGATGGTTGCACAACCCTGAGCATGTAGTAAATGTCACTGAATGTAAACATTTTACAATGGTTAACGTTTTATGTGACTTTTACCTCAACTTCAAAAACAAAAAACAAACACCACGTCTGCGAAGAACCCAGTGTGAGGCTCAGCCCACGCTGCCAGGGATCCCCGCTGCTGTTCTGCACAAGTCTGTGTGGCCGCCAAGGCCTTGCCCCTGTGAGGAGAGTATCTCAGAGAAGCAGAGGGCTGTGTTCCCTGCGAGAGCAGTTTAGGACAACTGGGTTTCCGAAACCAGGAAATCTGGTCTGACAGGCACGGGATGCATCGGTGAACTCAGCCCTGCCCTGGGAAACCTGTGGCTGGGGGTTGCTCTCCGTCCTTCAGAAGCAGGAGCAGCCAACCTGGCTTTTCAGGGCTTCCATAGTTCATCCTGACCGTCCCCCCAGGCTCCAGAGCAGGAAGGGACTTTGGAGACCATCTATGAGGAACTGGAAGCTCCAAGAAGATAAACGCTGCCTCCCTCCCAAGTCACGCAGCCTGCAAAGGGCTGAAGGCAACGGACAGTTACATGGCACCTGCCCCAACCACATCCAGGAGCCTCGGACATGGTCTCATTCACCCTTCACACAGGGGTTAGGAGCTCCATTCTGCATGGGAGGTTCAGAGAGGCCCAGCGACTTTGCCTTCATCACACAGCTCTTCACAGGCAGGGCTGGCGGATGACAGGGGTCTGCCTGATGCTTTTTGCTAGACCTTTACCTGCCTTGTTCACAAACGTAACTCCAATGCCAGAGAATGAGTGCGTCACACCAACCCCTCTCCACTCTCCCACATCTTCATCCAGATCCTCCCTGTTCAAAGTTAAGAGATGCCCCGGGGCTCTCGCACAGTTGCCATAGTAACTGAACTTTTAGAAACAACAGCTGCAGGCAGTCCAGGACAAAACACAGTGAGCCCTTTTCTTGATCAACTAGAGAGTTAAGGCTTTTCTGTCAAAGCTGATAAGGGTTGCCTGGCGGCAGGTGTGGCTCAGTAACTGATTGCCGACCTATGAACCAGGAGGTTCATGCCCAGGTTTCGGGCTGTGTCCCCAGTGGAGGGGGTGCAGGAGGCAGCCAGTCAAAGATTTTTCTCTCATCATTGATGTTTCTATCTATCTCTTCCCCTCTCCCTTCCTCTCTAAAATCAATTAAAAAATACATTTTTTATAAAAGAGGAAAAGCTGATAAAGGGTTAACACAAAGCAGCAAAGAGCTAGAGAGAAATGTCCTAACACATCTGCATTACTCTCAACAATGGTTATTAACCAGGGACCCTTTGTTTGCCCCACGGTTGTCACCTTACCACAGATCTGTGGTTTAAGAATGAACCCAGGCAGTGTGGCTCAGTGGTTGAGCGTTGACCTATGCACCAGGAGGGCACAGTTCGATTCCCAGTCGGGACACATATCCGGGTTGTGAACTTGATCCCCAATGGGAGGTGTGCAGAAGGCAGCCGATCAATGATTCTCTCTCATCATTGATGTTTATCTCTCTCTTTCCTTCTCCGTTTCTCTCTGACGTCAACAAAAAAATATTTTTAAAAATAAAAATAAGCCCTAACCGGTTTGGCCCTGTGGATAGAGCGTCGGCTTGCGGACTGAAGGGTCCCAGGTTCAATTCTGGTCAAGGGCACATTCTCAGTAGGGGGTGTGCAGGAGGCAGCTGACCGATGTTTCTCTCTCATCGATGTTTCTAACTCTCTATCCCTCTCCCTTCCTCTCTGTACAAAATCAATAAAATATATCTAAAAAATAAAAATAAAAATGATGCACTAAGTGGTTTGGCTCGGTAGATAGGGCGTCAGCCTGTGGACCAAAGGGTCCCGTCAAGGGCACGTGCCTTGGCTGCAGGCTCCTCCCCGGCCTGGGCCCTGGTCGGGGCATGTGAAGGAGGCAACCAATTGATGTGCTTTTCTCACATCGATATGTCTCTCTCTTTCCCTCTCTCTTCCAGTTTCTAAAAATCAACAGAAAAATATCCTCAGGAGAGGATTAAAAAAATTTTTTTTAATAAATAAAAAAAAAAAAATGGTACTTACTGCCCTAATCAGTTTGGCTCAGTGGATAGAGTGTTAACCTGATCCCTGGCCCTGGATGGGGCATGTGTCGGAGACAACCAATTGATGTCGCTCTCACATTATCGCTTCTCTCTATCTCTCCCTCTCCCTTCCTCTCTCTCTAAAAATCAATGGAAAAGCCCTAGTCGGTTTGGCTCAGTGGATAGAGTGTCAGCCTACAGACTGAAGGGTCCCAGGTTCGATTCCGACCAAGTAGGTGGTGTGCAGGAGGCAGCCAATCAATGGTTCTCTCTCATCACTGATGTTTCTATCTCTCTATCCCTCTCCCTTCCTCTCTGAAATCGATAAAAATATATTTTTTAAAATCAATGGAAAAATAGCCTTGTGTGAGGGTTAACAATAACAACAAAAATTTTGTCCCTTTAAAGGAATTTAAATAGTTTTTTTTAAAAGCACATAATCTTGTAAACTATCCTGCAACCCAATCCCCTGCCTCTTTTTCTTCCACTTGAATGTAATCCTCCTTACTTCTCTCCTTAATTTCAAACAAATAAAAGAAATTGCAAAACTGTCAACTGCCCCCACAAAACTGTAGCACAAAGATAATTCAGTAAGATGTCTAAGTACAGATGTAATATGCAAAAAGCAAGAGTCTTACAATATATATAAATGATTAGTTACACCCGGCTGGCATGGCTCAGTGGTTGAGTGTCAACCTCTGAACCAGGAAGTCACGGTTCGATTCCCGGTCAGAGCACATGCCCAGGTTGTGGGTTCAATCCCCAATGAGGGGCGTGCAGGAGGCAGCCGATCAATGGTTCTCTCTCGTTGATGTTTATTTCTTTCTCCCTCTCCCTTCTTCTCTGAAATCAATAAAAATATATTTAAAAAAATTTTTTTTGAAAACATAATGGAAGATTTACATTTTGATTCAGAAATCCCAGTTATAGAGATTTACCTTACTAATTACTTATATATTTATTCATTTATCCATTCATTCATTCAGCAGTTATGATTGAATGCTTACTCATTCAGTGTCAGATACCTGAGTGCTAGAAATGCAGAGGAAACCATTGAGACAGAAACAAACAATA
The DNA here is from genome assembly GCA_004026665.1 of Murina feae. Taxonomy (NCBI): domain Eukaryota; kingdom Metazoa; phylum Chordata; class Mammalia; order Chiroptera; family Vespertilionidae; genus Murina; species Murina feae. The sequence continues at coordinate 19,373 of PVJC01009537.1, read as the reverse complement.
GCAACAATGAAACCCTTAAATCTGGTGGTAGGAAACATGTATTAAACATAATTTACAAAGTAAATAAACAAGTGTGTTAGAGGATGAAGAGTGCTATCAGGAAAGAAATTGAGTCGATAGGGGGCCGGGAAAGCTGGGTGGTCAGGATGGGCCTCCTGGAGAAGGAAGGGGGCAAATGCAAATGCGTGAATCATGGGAATATGGAGGTGCGACGAGGGAGCACAGCATCCCTGGGGTGGGACTGAGCCTGGTGCGTGCACATGAGATGGGTTATTTCTGTAATAGCAAAGGGTGCATAGGATGTGTGTTTATCCACAGAGGACCAGCTAAACAGACAGGGATGGCTACCAATGGAACACTATGCAGCTATGAAAAGGACAAAGAAAGTCTCCATGACGTCAAGTGGAATGATCTCTAGGACACATTGATTAGTGAAAACAAAGCAAGACGATGCCCTGGCCAGTGTGGCTCAGTTGAGTGGACATCATCCTGTACACGGAAAGGTTGCTGATTCGATTCCTGGTCAGGGCACATGCCTGGGTTGCAGGCTTACTCCCTGGTAAGGGGCATGCAGGAGGCGGCCATCAACGTTTTGCTCTGACATTGATGTTTGTCTCTCTCCCTCTCCCTTCTCCTCTCTCTAAAAATCCTTTTAAAATCTTAACAAAAGAAAGCAAGGAGTGAAACAGGTTATATAGTATGTTGGCTTTGTATAAGAAAAGGGGGAAATCAATATTAGAAAGATGCCAATTCTTTCTCAATTAACGTATACATTTAATATGGGTTCCCCAAAAGAAACAGAAAAGCTAATTTTTAAAATGTATTTTATTTTATTGGTTTTAGACAGAGAGGAAGAGAGGGATAGAGAGACAGAAACACTAATGAGAAAGAAATATTGGTCGGCTGCCCCCTCAACAACCCCTCTACCGGGGATCAAGCCGGAAACTCGGGCACTTGCCTGACGGGAAATCAAACCATGACCTCCTGGTCCATAGGTCAACACTCAACGATTCAGCCATACCGGCTGGGCAGAAAAGCTACTTTTTAAGAGCTAAGAAAATTCTTTTTTTTTTTTATAAAGAATATATTTTTATTGATTTCAGGGAGGAAGGGAGAGGGAGTGAGAGATAGGAACATCAATAATGAGAGAGAATCATTCATTAGCTGCCTCCTGCACGCCCCACACTGGGGATACAGTCTGCAACCCAGGCACATGCCCTGACTGGGAATCGAACCCATGACCTCCTGGTTCATAGAGTAACACTCAACCATTGAGCCATGCTGGCTGGGCAGAAAATTCTTGAAAAGAAGACTAAGGAGGGGGCTAGTCCAACCAGACATTAAAACATTGTAAAACTATGGTTTAGCCCTAGCCAGTTCTACTCAGTGAGTGGCTAGAGCGTTGGCCTGCAGACTGAAGGGTCCCAGGTTCGATTCTGTCCAAGGGCACATGCCCGGGTTGCGGGCTCGGTCCCCAGTAGGGGATGTGCAGGAAGCAGCCGATCAGTGATTCTCTTTCATCATTGATGTTTCTAACTCTCTCTCCCTCTCTGAAATCATATATGTTATAAAAAATATTTTAAAAAACCCAATAACAACTATGGTTTACAATTTGAAAATACTTTTTATTTGGGAACATGAATGAACAGATCAATAGAATAGAATAAAATAGAATACCCAGAAACAGACCCAAACACACACAGAAAATAATAGATTATGCAATAAATTGTTTGGAGGAATATTTGGAAACCCATTTGTATCTTTCCTGCATTACTAACACTAAAATAAGTTTCAAACAGCTCGAAGATATAAATCTAAAATATGAAAGCATTAAAGTACCAGATTTAAAAAAATTTTTTTATATTAAGTATGACTCATAACTAAGAAGTCATCAGCTCTGACCACAATAAACATTTTTAAATTTTCCATGGAAAAAAATAAAATCAAAAGATGACCGAACAATAATATACGCAACACAAGTGAGAGACAAAGTTACGTAGCATAAAAACTTGTATAAATGCTCAACCTCACTTACATTAAAACCACAATGAGATACCACTTAGACTTAATGATTAGCAAAGATAAAACTAGTATTGCTCATATCATGTATGGCTCATGATATATTGTTATTAGATAGTCCTGAGCTAGATTGAGACAGATTTCCCTTGAGCTGCCAAATCACTGAGCTACAGGGCCCGGAGGCCTGGTCCTTCATATCCACCAGGACTGCTGCGAGAGACACCTGGTCTCAGCCCTCTGAGGCCCAGGCAAGGACGCTCACCCTGCCATACCTATAATCCTCCTTCACTGCCTGTAGTGCCAGCCCCCTGGGCCATCTCTTTCCCAAACCTTTTACTTGGCCCTTTGGGAAACCAGTTCCTGTGTAAAAATCACTCTTACTCTTTCCAGGCCCGAGGGTTTACTCTGGGGCCAGGCAGGTAAGGAGGGCAACAGGTGAAGGGTGAAGGGCTAGTGGCAAGGGGTCAGTGCCTGTGCCCACCTGGTGCATGGTGAGAAGAGGCCTGACCCAGCTCCATGGGGGTGTGATTGCTGACAGGGACAGGCTTTTGCTTTGAGATGAAGAACATGTTCTAGAATTAGTTAATGATGATGGTTGTACAACTTTACAAATATACTAAAAGCCACTAAACTGTACGTGTAAAAATGATGACTGTTATGGCAGGGGAATTCTATCTCAGGAACAAGCAAACAAACAAGCAGAAAGAGCCCAGCAATCCAGGTCTTCGTGAGGACGTGAGATGTTTTTCGTATCGGCTTCTTTTTTTGACCAAGCAAAGCAAACTAGGGTTTGGCCTGCAGGCCACCAGTTCCAAAGCTTTCAACATGAATCATGCTCTTCCCTGAAGTCATCACTTCTCAACCCTGCCCCCTCCTGTCGGCTCTTTCTTTCCTCCCCTTCCTTTTTCCTCTTGCAAAAGCCCCAAGGCCTCTTGGAGACCTTTATCCTTGGCCGGCTGTCAAAGACCCTGTCTTCTCGGAAGTCCTTGCCCCTCAGCTGCAAGAACATTCACGGGCAACGACAGACCCAAACTTACTCCTTTCCTCTCTTCCCTGGGCCCTCCTTTGCTCCACTGCCCATGTCTGTGGCCCACACCACCGACAACCTGTCTACTCAGCTCCTTGCCTTCCCCGAGTCCTTTCACCTTCCCTCCATCTCAGCTGCCACTGGCCCGAGTTACTTCTCTCACCGTGGCTTCTCCTTTCCAGCTGTTTGTTCATGGCTCGCACTTCCTATTCTTGGACCTCCAGCTGGTCCTCGATTCCCCTCCTCCTGTCTTCACTTCCTTCCCCCTCCCACAGGGATTCCACAGCTCCTCACCTTGACCACTCTCTTGACAACACCCTCGCTTCTCTTGACGCGTGAGCTCTCTCTTGCACTTGCCTGGAAACCCCAAGTCGGGTCAGCCTGGGCCCTGAGCTATGCTGGGGAAAATCATGTGGCCTCAGAATCTGGTGCCATTAATTCAGACATCAGCCGTAACCCGACCCATCAATACTGCACACCAACTACTCTGCCTCCCTCATCGACTCATCCTGTCGTCCCCCACAGTGGCTACTTCTAACGCTCTCCACTGTCCCCAAACCTCTGACTTCACCCTCTATTACACAAAAACCGAAGTGTTCCCACAGGCACGCTCCCGTCAGCCTGTCATCAAGATGCCCACCTGATTGATTGCACCCACTTGTCTGTCACCTCCTGAGGGGAAGACATGTCCTTTTTCTATTTGCTATGGTCTGAATACTTGAATTTACAATAAAAATATTAACAAATTCACAGGTTAAATCCTAATGCCCAGTGTGATGGTATCAGGAGGCGGGTCTTTGAGAGGTGCTTAGGGCATGAATGGGGTTAGTGCCCTCATAAAAGAGGCCCTGGAGGACCTCTTGCCCCTGTCTGCAACCTGATCAGGGCCTTCGCCAGACACTGAATCTGCCCTTGGACTTCCAGCCTCCAGAACTGTGGGAAATAACTGTTTGTTGTTTATAAGCCCCCCAGTCTATGGTACTGGGTTCCAGCAGCTGGAACAGACGGACATCATCTAAGGCCAGTCCGCCTCTGTGCTAGGTCCCATGCCCCCAATTCCACCTTTTGCTCCTAGAAGCTCTCGCAGGCTTCTGTGATCTCTGCGCCGATTCCTGGCCAAGAGCAAACAAGAATCCTCATATGTCTACCTCCGGCCCTCCACCCTCTGACCTTTGATAGCAACTAGCCTCTCCCCCTTCTAAGCCAAAGAAGATTTGAAAGAGTTGTCCACACTGGCTGCCTCGGTGCCACATACATCACTTGCTCCCCAAAGCAACCTGCCTTCTGCCCCCCACTCCACTGAAACGTTCCTTGCAGACCACCACCAATCTCCTTGGTGCCCGACCTAACCAAGTCATTCCCTCGTTTGGCTTCTCCACAGCATCTAACACCCCGTAGACCTGCAAAGTGGCAGGTGACGCGATAGAGATGGTCTGTGGGAACTCATGGGAGACACGTTTCCTCCAGCCTGGGGAGGATCAGGGAGGGCTGCTTGAAGAAGGTGACATCAGAGCAGAGTCTGAAAAGATATGTATCAACTGCCTAAGCAAAGAAGGGGAACAAGAGCATTTAGAAAGTGGGAGGACTCTCAGAATTTGTGAAACCACTAACAGGTCAACATTCCTTGCAGGGTGACTGACGGCTGTGGTCCTGTACTGGTGCGCCTCGTCCCTGCCCTCAGCGGCACTGGCAATGTCTCGGCCCCTGCGCCTCAGAAGTTGCTGATGATGGCCAGTCCTGACCTCTGCTCTACCTGGGCCAGAGGCTGCACTGCCACCCTGGGCAACTTCGCCAGGGCCACCTTCGATGCCATCTCTAAGACCTACAGCTCTCCCACACCCGATCTCCAGAAAGAGACAGTTTCTGTGCAGAGGGCCCAGGCTCCAGCTGTGGTCACCACATAATTTTATACAAGAAAAATAAAGTGAATTAAGCCTGCTAGAAATAACAATAAATAGAAAATTTCACATACTTTTTATTTTTTAAATATATTTTTGTTAATTTCACAGAGGAAGGAAGAGGGACAGAGAGATAAAAACATCAATGATGAGAGAGAATCATTGATTGGCTGCCTCCTGCACTCTCCCCACTAGGGATGGAGCCCGGAACCTGGGCATGTGCCCTTGACCAGAATCGAACCTGGGACCCTTTAGTCAATGTTCTATCCACTGAGCCAAACTCGTTAGGGCTTTCATATACTTTTTATATGTCAGGAAATACTATTCTTCTTTTGAATTTTTTCCGACCACTTAAAAATGTAAAAACCATTATTAGCTCACGGGCTATATAAAAATAGGCAGCAGACTAGGTTTGGCCCGAAGGCTGAAGTTTGCCAACTCTGATGGACAGTGAGAGAGTGGCATAATTGGAATTGGTTTTTAGAAAGGTGGGTCAGAGTGGGAACAAGTATGTCAGCCAAAGAGATTGGGGAGCAAGCAATCTGGGAGGAAAGATGAACAGCTAGGTAAGCAGCAATGAGGATGGAGCTAAGGGGGTGGATTAGGGAGATACTGCGCCAGAGAGGGCTTACAAAGCTCCCCTACCACGTCCTAATTAGAGGAAAATTTAAATAGAACTGGTACCGTTCCTTCCTACCTCACTCCCTGGGAAAAAGCATGATCCCTAAAAGCCAGGGTAATGGCCATAGGTATCACCACTGTCTTCACAGTGGGAATAATCACAAGCTACTTTTGGATAGATTCCTCCCAAGAATAAATCCTGGGCTTTCCACTACCATGAGCCCCGTAGTTGTCCAGAGACTCTCTCAGGTTGGGGGTGGGGGGTGCTTACAAGTGTTGTGGGCTGTTGGCAAGAGCATTGTTTACATGGAAAACTTAGGATAAAATGAGCAAGGCTTTGAGGCAGAAAGGTCAGCACACTGGGAGGCCCGTGGGCACTCAGGGGAGTGGGTGACAGCCATCATCAGGCGGGCAGCTGGTCACGGGAGATCCTCCTTTGAGACAAAACATATAGCTCAGTCTTCCTGGACACAGGTGAGTGGTGGCATGCAGTGTTCACGCAAGTGATGGGTGTCTGATGCTCCCAGGAGTTGGTTTAGTTTCCTGTAGCGTGTGGGCATCCGGAGAGGAGTCCAACATCTGCTCTTTTCCTGGGTCAGGAAGGCTCCACCAAACTCCTCCTGACTCTCTTCCTCCACCTGTACCCCCAGATATAATGTCCTCCCACGCTAGGTGAAGCCTAACCCTTTATCTCTTTTCTTTCCAAGCTACTGTTGAGGGATAAATACCATGTCCTTCCCCATTCACAGGCTACCTCTGTAGTCTCAGAACCCAGCTTGCATAAATCAAAACTCTGCCTCTCTGCCTCAGCCCTTCCCATGGCAGGTGGGCATTCCTCAGCTCTCCTTACCCCTGACAAAATGCATGGAAAGAAGTGCGAGGAAGGAGGCTGTGCTTAGCATTGCTCGCTGCTCTCTCTCTAGGAGAGGTGGGAGAAGAAACGGACCTGTGTTTGGGGAGAGGGTTGGGTTTCTGAGCAGCACTGAGTTTTGTGTGATAGTCAAAGTGTGAACCTTCAGCACATTCCGCTGTCCAGCAAGAAATAGATCAAAACAATGACCCTGGTCAGGAGGCTCTGTTAACTGGAGCATCATCTTGTACACCAAAAGGTTGCGGGTGCGATTCCTGGTCAGGGTACATGCCTAGGTTGAGGTTTCAATCTCTGGTCGGGGCATGTACGGGGGACAAGCGATGGATGTTTCTCACATTCATGTTTCTCTCTCCCTGTCTCTCAAATCAATAAAAACATATAAAAACATGAATAAGAAGGGATGGGATGATTGGAAAGGAGGTGATGACCTCCTCAGTTAAAAGATGGAGGGCCAGTGGCTTAGGGATCCCAAGAGTGAGGAAGAATTGTCATATCAGAATAAAGGAAGGAGCCAGAAATATAGTGGGAAGTAGAGGTTGAAGACTGGGATGTTGGACATGGAAATTCTGGAAGTGGTACTGCTCTTACTGATAAGGTCCAGGGTATGACAAGGGTAACAGATGGCCTTGGCAGCATAGAGGTCAAGGAACTGATAGCCTAGGTTTTGGATTAATTGTCTACATGGATGCAGAATTCATGAAGAAGGAAGTTGGGAAGGAGTAGAGGTGGAGATAACTTTATAATAAAAGCCTAAACGACTGTTACGGCGGGACAACCAGAACAACCAGTTGCTATGATGTGCATTGATCACCAGGGGGCAGACACTGGTGGGAGCCTCTCCTGACTCGGTGGCAGCACTAAGGAGCAGTGAGCTGAATAGTAAGGAGCAGCAAGCAGGCAGGTGGTAAGGAGCGAGGGGTCCCGGACTACAAGCGGGCACAGGCCAGGCTGAGGGACTCCCGCCCCCCCTCCCGTGCATCAGTTTTGTGCACCGGGCCTCTAGTATGTGTGTGTGTATGTATATATATATATATATATATATATATATACACATGCCCTGGGTACGAGGTAGAGTGCCCATACAAAGGCAGAGGACTAGCAATCAGGAAGATCATTCAGCTGTTCAGCAAGAAATAGATAAAAATGATGGCCCTGGCCAGGAGGCTCAGTTAGTTAGAGCATCATCCGTACATCACAAGGTTGCTGGTTTGATTCCTGGGCAGGGCATATGCCTAGGTTGAGGTTTTGATCTCGGGTTGGGTCATGTATGGGAGACAACCGATTGATGTTTCTCTCTCACATCCATGTTTCACTCTCCACCTTGCACCAAAGGTGTTGGGAGGTTTGAGCGAGGAGAGAGGGACAAGGGCCAGGAAGTGGCAACATGGAAGAGGCTACGCCTACCTCCAGCCCTTTGGTACATGGATCTTGGAAGATAAACCACTCCTACTTAAGGACTGAGAGGAAGCAGTGTCTTCAGGAGAGAGGCGGGTGAGTAGAAAAGAGGTTGGGGTTAGAGATGGTTTTGCTGGGGGAAGGCTGTGAGTCTCAAGACGTGGTGGGAGCATTTGGCAGAGAGGAGTGAGACTGGGCAGATTAAGGATGATCAGAGCCCTATGGGGTTGGGGTCCAGGTGACGCGGTGGGAGCCATGTCAACTTCAGGATGGAGCATGATGGGGTCCTTCCCTGTACCTACACATTCCTTAGACCCCTTCTCTTCTCTACTGAAACTCACTCCATAGGTGATCTAACCCAATGTCATGCCTTGGACCACTCTCTGCCAGGGAGTCCCAGTTATACCTTCACCTTCAGCCTCTCCATAGAGTTATGACAAGCACATGTGATCGCATGTGGATATCTCCACTTGGGTATTTAAAAGACCCTCCAAATTGGAGGCGTGAATCTATAAATTCACTTCTCCTCAAGTAAAAGGCAACGCTGCCATTCAGCCTTTTGTTTTGGACAAAGGACTAAACGTCACCCTAGACATCTCCATTTCCTTCACCTTTCTCTATTCAACCCATCACCAAGTGCTAAAAGCCCCAGCTTCAAAATCCTCCCCAAGCCCCTAACAGATCTCATGGCCGTGATCGCTGCCGTCGTCATCATCGCTTCAGTCACTCCTCACCTGGTCCCCACTGCCCCCTCAGTCTATTTGCATGGAGCAGCCAGAGTGAACTTCCCAAAACATATATCAAAGCAAGTGATTCCTCTCCTTTGGCGTCCCACCATCCTCACAACAGAACTTCAGGTCCATGTCCAAGTCTTGTAAGAGCTGGCTACTCTGCACCCCCAGTCCGCCTGTGCTCACCCTTGTTTACTCCACCCCAGCCACACTGGCCTCCTTGCCCTTCTCAGACGTTCGAGCCATCCCCAGCTGAGGTCTTTGCCTGGAATGCTCGTTCGTTGCCACCTTCAGAGCTCTGCTCCAATGTCACCTTCTCAGAGAGGCCTTCTCTGTCCATTCTGCCCCAGACAACACCCCCTCCCCTCCGTCCTTTATTCTGCTTTGTTTTCCTCCACATATACCAATACTAGTATACGCCACTGAGCTCAATACTGTACCTGTCTATTTCATTATTTTCTGTCTCCACTGGAGTGGGTTCTTGGAGGGCATCCCACCTTTTTCTCAGCTGTATCTCCACACTGTGCCTCAAACTGCTCCCAGCTCATAGGGCGGTGGGGGGGGGGGTGTAATAAGTATTTGTTTAAAAAGTAGGTAAACTAAAGAAGGCTATTCTATGTGATATGGGAGCTCATTGTGAATGTCAAAGGCTGAGTACTGACAGTTTGTTGTATGAATTCCTGCCACAGCAATTCTACTTCTCCTCCAAGGTAATTCATCTTCTACATTAGGCAGCTGTGGGAGGAGCAGCAGTAAAGAGCTTGTCAATGTCCGTTTTATTTTTGGTGTTGATACTGGGTCCCGGTGGGCCAGGAAGGAATATGCATTTCTCAGCACAACAACAAACATGTTTCCCAACGGCCAGGAGCAACTTTCTGCCTCCCATGGCATGCGCCTCTGTAACCTCTGAAAAGAGGAAGGTTGCCTTTTGGGGTGCAGGGGTGGTGCACATCTGCATTCATCTGGCTGAACGCTGGTGGGGGAACTCTACCTGAACTTGCGGCTGGGGCAGAGGAAAGGTTATTCTTGTGTGAGAAAATGCAATATGGTATCTGAAGGCAGAGGATAGGGAGAAGCTTTCAAGGGAGAAGGCACCACAGGTGAACAGGCTGCCAGGAGGTAGGAGCAGGCAGATTGGCTCTGGAGGTTGATGTGGCCGGAGAGCCCTGGAGAGTGTCGTGGGCGAGGAAAGTGGCTCTGGCCAGACCTCGCAGGGCCCTGTGGGCTACAAGAATAATTTTGAACTTGACTCAGGGTGAGAAGCAGCCCTTTCTAAATGTGACAAGATGAATTGCGTAGTTGGTTGGGCATCATCCCATGCACCAAAAGGTTTCGGGTTCAATTCACAGTCAGGGCACATGCTTGGACTGCAGGCTCGATCCCATGTAAGGGGTGTGCAGGAGGCAGCAGATTGACGTTTCATTCTCACATCGATGTCTCTCTCTCTCTCTCTCTCTTCCTCTCCAAAAAAAAAAAAAAAAAATTGGGAGAGGGGACAACACAAAATAAAAAGTAGATCCTGGCAGAACAGATTGGAGTGGGCAGAGAAGATGAAGGGAAACTTGGGAATCTGTTGGCAAATGGCCAAGTGAGAGACGATGGTGCCTTAGACCAGTGAGAAAGGTGGTGCGAAATGCATGGACTTTACAAGTGTGAAGAGTTCAGTTGATGGAGATTGGTGATAAGACAGATACAGAGAATGAGGGAGAAGGATGATCAAGGTGACTCCCGTCACTCTTGCTGGAGCTCATGGCTGGGTGCGGTGCCATTTATGAGGCAGACTCGCAGCGAAGAGGCAGAGGAGGAAGCACAACAGATGCTGAACCAGAGAAGCAAGAGGGCTGGCTGGAGCATCACAGAAATCAAGGCAACCACCAAAACCAAAGCTAAAGCACGTGTGACGTGCTGAGAGCAAACCCTGGCCGTGTACATAACGGCTTCAGCGTGAAAAATACAGCCGATGGTGAAAGAAATAGGGAAACCTCAAATAACCTGATAGAAACCCGGGCCACCAATATAGAAGGGCGATTGATATGCAGAATAAAGGGTCCAAATTCCCAGCAAACGTATGAAAAGATGTCCAATGCCCCTAGAATTTAGAGGAATGTAAATGTTAGGGATTCAATTGTGTCCCCTCAAATAAGACATGTTGAAGTCTTAAAACCCAGTATTTCAAAATGTGGCCTTATTAGGAAATAGGGTTGTCACAGATGCAAGTAATTAAAATGAGTTCATCTTTGGGTAGATTTGTGCCTTAATCCAAAATGACTAGTGTCCTCCTTCTAAAATGAAAGCCACTTGATGACAGAAGCACAGGGAGAGCGCCACGTGAGGACAGAGAACGGGGATGAAAAGCCAAGACTGACAGCCTCACAGAAGCTAGGAAGAGGGAAGGGAGGGACCTCCCCTATTGAGTTCAGAGGGAGCATGGCCCTCTGGAAACTTGACCTTGCATGTCTAGGCTCCAGAACTCTGAAACATTTGTGTGTTTTTTTTTTTTAAAGACACAGATTTAAAAAAAAATTCTCACCAGAGGGTATGTTCTTTTAAAAAAAAGTTTTATTAGCTTTACTTTTTTCCCCCTGAAGAACCAGCTTTTTAAAAAAATATAGATTTTTATTGATTTCAGAGAGGAAGGAAGAGGGAGAGAGAGAAACATCAATGAGAGAGAATTATTGATCGGCTGTCTCTTGCATGCCCCCTACTGAGGATCGAGCCTGCAACCCAGGCATGTGCCCTTGACCGGAATTGAACCCGGGATGCAGGCTGATGGTCTATCCACTGAACCAAACCAGCCAGGGAGATATGTTCTTATTGATTTTAGAGAGAGGGAGGAGGAAGAAAGAGACAGAAAGAGAAACACCAATGTGAGAGAGAAACATCAAATGGTTGCCTTCTGTGCACACCCCAACTGAACCTGAAACCTTTTTTTTTTAAAAAAATATTTTATTGATTTTTTTACAGAGAGGAAGGGAGAGGGATAGAGAGTCAGAAACATTGATCAGCTGCCTCCTGCACACCCTCTACTGGATATATGTCTGCAACCAAGGTACATGCTCTTGATCGGAATCGAACCTGGGACCCTTGAGTCTGCAGGCCAACGCTCCATCCACTGAGCCAAACCAGTCAGGGCCTGAAACCTTTTGGTGTATGGGACAACCACCTGAGCCATCTGTCCGGTCCTACATCTCTGTTGTGTGTGTTTTTTAAGTCACCAAGTTTGTGGTACTTTGTTACAACAGTCCTAGAAACTAATACAGTAAATTAAAACAACATTGAAGTGCCTTATTTCTCTCATCAGTTTGGCAAAAAGAAAAATACCACACACACACACACACACACACACACACACACCCCACAGATTCTAATATCCAGTGCTGGCAAGAATGTGAGAAAATTCCCACACAACTGCTGATCGAGTGGGTTTACCGACACCTATTTGGAGGGCCACTTGAAAGGACACCGTCAAATAAAAGTCAAAAGGCCCCTGGACCTAGAACCCGGAGATTCCTGTTCTTTCTATCATGAAGAAAGACATGTGCTTACAAAAGAGTTATGTTCTTTGCAGTCGTTTTGTAATAGCACAAGCCGCGGACACATCCACCACGTCCATTGGTAGAGAATGGTTACAACAACGGGTTTGGGAGGATTCACTGTGAAGCTAAGGAAGCTCGGGCTGCAGGGCCCCTCACTTTCCCAGAAGGGGTTCTGGGAATCTATGTAACTCTGTATTGTTTTTCTTAACCAGGTTCCCCACAAATGCATCAGTTTCCGGCTCCATAAAACATGAATCTGCCCCTGTTACACTTTGTTAACACATGACAACAGTTTTCAAAGAAACGAGGCAGCCCTGGCCCAGGAATAAGTTGGTTAGAGCTTCATCCTGATACACCCATGTTGCAGGTTTAATTCCTGGTCAGGACACATAAGAATCAACCAGTGAATGCATAAGTCAGTGGAACAACAAACTGATGTTTCTCTCTCTCAATCAGTAAAATATATTTTTTTATTTTTGTAATTTTATTCTCTTCCCCACTGGGAACAGAGCCCACAACCTGGGCATGTGCCCTTGACCAGAATCAAACCCAGGACCCTTCAGTCTGCAGACCGATGCTCCATCCACGGAGCCAAACCAGCCAGGGCGATAAGTAAAATTTTTAAAAAACAAAAGCAGATCTTTTTGCAAAATTGGCTGGTTGGTACCTGTTACTCCAAAGCTGACCCACTTCCTCCTGTCTTTTTGATACTTTTACATCTGGAGATCCTCATATTTCTCTAAGCTCTTCTAGCTAAATACTTAAGCCCGAGTCTTTTTTTTTTTTTTTTTTATATAATATATTTTTTATTGATTTCAGAGAGGAAGGGAGGGAGAGAGAGAGAGAGAAACATCATTGATCAGCTGCCTCTTGCACACCCCCCACTAGGGATTCAGCCCACAACCCGGGCATGTGCTCTTGACCAGAATCAAGCCCAGGACCCTTCCGTCCACAGGCCGATGCTCTATCCACTGAGCCAAAGCGGCCAGGGCTGGGTCTTCCTTACAATCTAGCTCTTTGGTGTTTTTTCTCTCTCAACTTCAACTCAGGAACACGCGTGTGGATTCGGCTTATCCCCAAAGCCTGCGCTGCTCCGCATCATCCAGTTCTAGGGAGCCTTCACCAGCGCCTGAGACCTATGAGCCTGAAGAAGACTCTGCATCCTTGCGAATGTCACCTGCTGAGATGCTCCACACGGAGGCGGTAGCCTCTCCTCTTCCTTCCTCCACGGACCTGCTTGCTCAGAACAGCCCTGATTCTCCCCGCAGTCCCAGCACAGCACCACCCATCTCTGCACAGAGCAGGACGGGGAAGGAGGAGAAAGTCCAGGTCAAGAAACAGAACATCAGGGCCGTCTGCTCACAGCCCCAGCTCTGTGCACTCAGTGAGAGATTCCGGAGGCAGGAATAGCTCAGCCTCCAGCAGAGGCAAGAACTTTCCAACATCCCGGACCTTCGCTACAAACGGAGCAAGACCTGGTTCCAGAACCAGAGAAGGAAATGTGGGAGGTGGCAGAAATACAACCCGCCAAAGAATAGCCACCGTGTGACCCCGATGCGCTCAGCAACTACAGAGCACCTGGGCCTCTCCTCCTGCCACCGGGGATGCCTGGCCAGCGCTTCTGGAACCCTTTCCGTGTGGAGCAACCATTCCTGGACCAGCCCTGCCTGGAATGGTCAGACCTGGTGTCCCCAAGCCTGGGATAACCAGCTTTGGAGCAACCAGTTCTACAGTTACGGAGAGGAATCCCTGCAGCCCCAGCGTCAGCTCCAGCGAAGTCCTGTCGGTGATTTGGAGGCCTCCTTGGGAATTGCTGGGGAAACCCCTGATGCAATACTGCAAGCCCCTACGCATTGTGGTACCCAGCAAACCACGGATTTATTCCCAGATTATTACTCTGCGAACATACAGCCTGCGTCCACAAACATATAGCCATGAACACAGTGTGACGAGGGGTATATGATTCAATCTCAGCTTGGGCAGTGGCTGTATGACCTCTCCTAGGACTTCTCTGTGCATCTCTGCCTTTATATGCTGCTTCTCACTATGCCTACTGTGCCCATTTGGAGATTAATGACTAATCTAAGCACAGAGGCTTCTGTAGTCTTGCTGCTATTTAGACAGATGATAAAAGATGCCTCTGGCTATAGTTAGATATAATACTAGATCTGGTACTTGGATAACTCTGGATTGGGAATCTTAACCTCAAAAATAGAAAGTAAAACTACAAGGGTGGGGTGTGTGATCGAGGATTATCCCTATTTTCTGGGATGGGGAAGCTTGCTAAAAACCTCAATTCAGGTGAAAGGTTAAGCTCTCATGTGCTTCACTGATTTCCTCTGCCCCTTTTGCTGTTTTACTATAAACCTTAATTTATTACTCAAGTAATTTGCTGTGTCATGACAATAATACCAGTCTGGCTGGTTGGTTTATAAGTTTACATACAAATAAATAAAACATCTATTTTAAAAAAAATTAAAATAAATAAAAACAAAGGAGGCAGATAACCAGAGGGCAGGGTTGCACCAAGTGTCTGAATTTTCTCCCCGAGAAGAGCTGCAAGTTGGTTTGTCATCTGAAAGCCCCGAGTCACTTAAGTGGGCACTTTCAGTGGATGAGAAATGGCAGACTTCTGGGAGGGATGGTGACAGATTGGGCACCATGAGTGTGAACAGTCCTTTCAAGAAACCTGGAGGCAAAGGGTGATGAGCTGCGGGAGGAAGTCTTGCTAGGGAAGGTGTTTTAATGAGGCAGAGGCTCTAGCTCTGTGTTGAGGGAAGAACCAGGAGTGCCCAGCATTGAGGGTGAGTAACAGCAACACTGAACATGTCTGTCATTTTGGCGGCTCAGCCTCCAAATACTCTTCCAATTTAGGGAGTTATCTTAAACCCACAGCTCCCATCACAGAACTAGAAATGGATCAGACATTCCCCGCTTCCACCCACTGGGCATCCAAGATGGGCGTATGACCCAGACCGGGGCCGTCCGGGCTCCCCAGTAGGTGACTTGTCCTGGAGTGGCTGTGCCAGTGACCATTTCTGTGATTCGGTCTTGGCTGCCCTTTGCCCTCTTGGTTCAGGCCTGTTTTCTTTAAAAAAAAAAAAAAAAAAAAAAAAAAATATATATATATATATATATATATATATATATATAATATATTTTTATTGATTTCAGAGAGAAAGGGAGAGGGAAAGAGATAGAAACATCAAGGATGAAAGAGAATCATTGATTGGCTCTTTCTGTATCCCCCCCCCCCACTAAGGATCAAGCCCAAAACCCGGGCGTGTGCCCTGACCCGTAATCGAACTGTGACCTCCTGGTTCATAGGTCGACACTCAGCCATGGAGGCCTCTTTCCTAAGCTGCTTCTCTAGTCTTCCTGGCATTCTGTGAGCCATTCCACGATCTACCAATAAATCCCTTTCCTGCACAAGCCCGCTGATTGGTTTCCTGCATTTGCCGCCAGGAACATGACTGGTCCAAGCCGCTTTCCCAGTTCTCAGGAATATCGAAGGGAATGAACTGAATCTTCCTCAATCTCATGCTTTTTTTCCTGAAAATTTTTCTGGAAGCTTTGATGACTGCTACCACTTGCTTCCACTGGAATTTCATAAAGGGTGCTATTTGATCTGGCACAGGAGGAACGGGCTGACTTACTGCGGGTTTAGTACTAACCCCAATCTCGTGCTCTGCCGTCCAGGAACCCAGGACCCTGAAAGTCTGAGATCCCTTCCCACCGAGAGTTAACCCGCCCGATGGGAAGATTCCCAGGACTCTCAGCTCCTGGAGCTTTTGTTTCCTGTGCGAGAGATGAAATGATGGAGTGGGAAGAGCTGGAGATTTAGACCCAGGAGACTGTGTACAAGTCCAAGCTTGCCCTTAGCTGTGTGCCCCTGGGCAAGTCTCTAAAATGCTCTGAGCTCCAAGCTCCTCATTTGTAAAGGGAGGTAACTGTACAGCAATCCGGAAACCCCTGGATGCGTCACACCGAGGCCCCTGCTGAAGACAGAGGCAGAATCTGGTTTCATGCAAGAGTTATGCTTTGTTCCTCAGACCTCAGAAATGTGGACAGAGGAGGATCCAGGCCTGGGGCAAGGCAGCCGGCTTTGGAGGTTAGTGCTCCCTGAGCCCCAGGGGCCGGGCTGGTGTGAAAGTCCTGGCCAGTCCAGGCGGTGACTCAACAGGACAGGCCAAATGCAAGGCTTCCACAGACGTGGGCAGCAGAGTGAGGCAGAGACCCAGGGACAGGGATGACAGCTCAGAGTAGAAGTCGGAGCCCTGAGCAGGCGGGAGCTGTGAGGAGGTGTCAGGGCAGAGAGGCAATTGGTGGTGCTGTTTGCAGAGGCTGCTGGCACCTGCCCCGTATCCCTCTGGTCCCTTTTAGTGCACCTGCAGAGACAGGAGATGGTTGCCTGCGTGCGGACCGCTTTCACCTCCGATACCCTCATGGCTTTGCTGCTCAGCCTGAGGGCTTCGTTGGGAACTGGCTCAGCCCTCTGCAGGGCGGCCCAGAAGGGCCAGAGGTTTCAGAGCTCCAGGCCGCAGGAGTCCATGGATGCATCCCCACAGGCTGCACTGTGCTCTGTGTGGCCCCTCAGGTAACCCACTCGCTGGGTCTCCTCACTTCCTGCCTCACTTTCCCTCTCCCTCGCTGGGCTTTCCGGAATCTCTTCCGAAATGAACTACCAAGTTCTCGCCTCAGGATCTTTGCGGGCATCTGAGTTTAGGCAGCAGCACCAGAGGAGAGAAGCAGAAACGGGAAACCTACCTCAGGTGCTGAGACCCTGTGGACAGTTGCTCAGGCACAGCCAGAGGAGGGCCTGCTGCCTCCTGAATGACAGT
Source organism: Murina feae (assembly GCA_004026665.1). Taxonomy (NCBI): domain Eukaryota; kingdom Metazoa; phylum Chordata; class Mammalia; order Chiroptera; family Vespertilionidae; genus Murina; species Murina feae. The sequence continues at coordinate 2,434 of PVJC01009537.1, read as the reverse complement.
CCGGTCGCCAAGGCCCATTGCGCCAATGGGGGCAATACCCATCAGTGAACTTTCCAGTGTATCTGAAGGAACCTGAGTGATCTCTGCTCCTTTCAACCTGAAAGCACCCCACCAGACTCCTCCTAGGGATACCAGCTGTTTGGTAAGCACCTACTATGTGTCAGGCTCTGTGCCAGGCATTCTCTCTCATTCTCATGACAGGTTGCAAAGGAGGTAATATTCTCTTCTAAGAAGTAAAGCAGTGTGGTACTGGCTTAAAGATAGTCACGTAGACCAATGGATTAGAGTAAAGAGCCCAAAAGGAAATCTTCAGATATATAGTCAATTGATTTTGGAGGGGAAGAACAGTCTTTTCCCAAATGGTGGTGGGAAAATGGATATCCACATGCACAAGAATGAGGCTGTACCTTCACCTCATATCACACACAAAATTCAACTCAAAATAGATCAAAGAGCTAAATCTAAGAGCTAAAATTATACAATGCTTAGAATAAAACGTAAGAGCAAATAGCTATGATGTTGGATTTGGCAATGGTTTCTTACATATGATACCAAAAGCACAGGCAACAAAAGGAGAAATAGAGACATTGGACTTAATCAAAATTTAAAACTTCTGTGTATCAAGGGCCATTATCAAGACAGTGAAAAGAGGCCAGCTGGTGTGGCTCAGATCATGAACCAGGAGGTCACGGTCAGGGCACTTGCCTGGGTTGCTAGCGCACTTGATCCCCAATGGGGGCCGTGCAGAAGGCAGCCGATGTTTCTCTGTCATCAATGTTTCTATCTCTCTATCCCTCTCTCTAAAAATCAATAAAAACATATTTTAAAAAGAGAGAGTGAAAAGATAACCCACAGAATGGGAACCAATTTTGTGAATCATTTATCTGATAAGGATTTAATATCCAGTTTATATATAAAAAAACTCCTACAAATCATCACCAAACAAACAAATAAACCCAATTTAAAAAACGGGCCAAGGATTTAAGGCATTTTACTAAAGAAGATATAAAAATAACCAATAAGCACATGAAAAGATGCTCGACATCATTAGTCATTTGGGAAATGTACATCAAACCTACAGTTGGACCACTTCAGACCTCTAGGATGGTTATTTTATAAAAATGGAAAATAATAAGTGCTGGTGAGAATGTTACAATGGATTGAAGTGTGTCCTCCCCACCCCCAAATTCATGTTGAAGCCCTAGCTCCTAATGTGATGGAGTCCTTATAAGAAAAGAAAGAGGTGCCCTCAGTGGTCCCAGCTCTATCTCCTGCTTCAACAGTGTTTGGACGGAACAGACCCAGGGGCGCCCCTTCTCCCAGCCTCCGACCACCCTCCCACATCTTATCCAGTCGCCACCTTCAGAACCACCTCCGGGACCAGCCAACGCACCGTTATTTTTCTACCTTAACTCCTCATTGCCCAACAACCATGAGCTCCCAAATCCGTCAGCATCACCCCACCGAGGTGGAGGCTACCATCACCACCTGGCCCCCTGCCTCTGCAGCCTCCACACCTACCTCTCTCTAGGCTTCTGTTTCTACCTGGACGATGTGGCTCTCCAGGGCGGGGGTGTCACTTCTTCCTCGAGTTGGAGGAGAAGCCTGAGGGCTCCGAGAGTGTCTCTTAAAGATGCGAAACCAATGCGGTGGCCGCGTTCTCTTCTAGGACATGTAGGAGCCTTCCAAGGTGAGTGGCAAAACTCAGGATGCCATGGCAGCCGCCCTGGCCTTGGAGAGGAACCTGAACCAGGCCCTTGTGGCGCAGAGGTGTGGGTTCTATCGGTGCAGAGCCTTGTCTCTGTGACTTCCTGCAGAACCGCTTCCGGGGTGAGGAGGTGAGACTCATCAAGAAGATGGGTGACACCTGACTCACCTCCGCAGGCTGTGGCCCCCAGGCTGGGGGTCAAGTATCTATTCCAAAGGCTCACCCTCAAGCACAACTAGGAGCCTTTGGAGCCCGAGGCCTTTAAGTGGCCCCTCTGCATCCTCTGCAGTCTCTGGCTTTTACCTGAGCCTCTCCTGGAAACTATTAGCCATTCTTTAACCACCCTGAAGTTCTCTCCATGCATTGGGCCAAATGAAACAATAAAGCTTTTTGCAGGAAGAAGAAGAAGAAGAAGAAGAAGAAGAAGAAGAAGAAGAAGAAGAAGAAGGAGGAGGAGGAGGAGGAGGAGGAGGAGGAAAGAAGAAGGGCTCTCTCTTTTTTTATAATATATTTTTATTGATTTCAGAGAAAAGAAGTTAGGGAGAGAGAGATAGAAATATCAATGATGGGAGAGAAACAAGATGGCGGCATAGGGTAGACACCGCATATGCAGCTGTGAACAACTATTTCAGAAAAACTGCGAAAAGAACACACGGACACCACACGCACCCACAGGACGGCTGGCTGAGTGAAAATCCTACAACCAGAGAAGAGTCTGAGACTCAG